>CATIWJ010011960.1:0-18498 GCA_949640765.1 Croton laevigatus | reverse complement strand
TAAAAACCTCATCTCCGGATAAATAAAAAATCCAAAAAACAGATCCAATATTTGTTTCTGTACAGATGAATTCCAAAACACTATCTTTCTTAAGCCAGTAGTCACCTCTAGAGCTTCTCACATTATCATCTCTTTCCTTTCTCGGTTTTCAAAGGTTAAAAACAACGGAAGCTACTGCTATAGCAGCCATGGCTGCTCATATATTCCTTGCAGCCTCTCCTTCTTCTTACCCTCTTCTTTCATCATTTCCAAACCCTAACTTTCACCACTCTTCACCTCTCCATTCTTCATTCCATGGTGTCTCTCTCAAACTTCCTCGCCAACCACTAGCCTTTTCTCTTTCCGCCGCCGCCCCCAGAAAACCCCTTTCTGTCGTTGCCGCCTCCAAAAAAGCCGTCGCTGTCCTTACGGGTACCTCCAATGTTGAAGGCGTTGTCACTTTGACCCAGGATGATGATGGTCCGTTAAATCTCTTTATTTTTAATATTTATATTTATGTACATAATTGATTTTCCTTTTGCGTCCTCTGATTGTCTGATGGTAAAAGAGAGTAAATGGGTTTACTAGGTTTTCAGTTTCGGCTGATGGGTTTATTTATTTGGTTGGAAATAGGGAATTTGAATTGATTTTGAAGAGTTGACTTGCGAAGAATCTAATTTAACTTCTTTGAGTTATAGGATAAGAATTTTCATTTGTTCGGTAATCCACTGGAGTCTGTTTTATAGTTTTGATGTTTGGTATAATAATAATATATGATTGATGAAATGGAGTGTGTTGTATTCCGCAAAGATTTTTCTGCCATATTTTTAAACTTGAAGAACTTAAATCGTGAATGAAAAGATGGAAAAACTATTTGTAATGGATTCAGTTGGGTTGAGGTTAATTCCTTGAGACAGAACATTGTACTTCTATGATATTCTTTCTTTGGGTAGAAAATGAACAATCATGATAATTCATTTATGATCTGTAATGTAATTTTTTCAGGTCCCACAACCGTTAATGTTCGTGTCACTGGCCTTACTCCAGGGCCTCATGGATTCCACTTAGTGAGCATTTTTGGTTTTTGCTATTATTGTTATGGATTTGAAATTTAATATGGTTTTATGTGCTAATTTCTCTTTTCAATCATTGTATGTTGTAGCATGAGTATGGTGACACAACAAATGGATGCATTTCTACAGGTGAGACTTGAAAATTAATGGAATGGAAGCCATAAGTTGTTTGAATTTTGTGTTTTTGTGATGTGGCTGTTATTTTGAGATAATTCTAATGCATGTTTACAGGAGCTCATTTCAATCCTAACAACATGACACATGGTGCTCCTGAAGATAAAGTCCGTCACGCGGGCGACCTGGGAAACATAATTGCTAATGCTGATGGTATTCTGTTCTGTCATTTTTTTTTTATACTTGCTTGAACCAATTAATGAATTATTTTTCTAACTTTTGTTAATTTAATACAGGTGTGGCAGAAGCAACAATTGTCGATAACCAGGTAAGATTTGTCATGTGAAACCTATGTTTGAATTTTTTTTTTTTAACCTTTTGTTTGATTGAGTGTCTTGAGTTCCTTTAGTCCTAAACATAGCTAAAATCCTTTTCGGTTTGTTCATGTTGTTATGTGTATTTATGCTCTTAATATAGAATTCCTGTTTTTAGTTTCATGCATTTACTCAGTTTTGGAATTTTGATGGAAAATGTGCAGATACCATTGAGTGGTCCAAACACAGTGGTTGGAAGAGCATTTGTTGTCCATGAGCTTGAAGATGACCTTGGAAAAGGTAAATGCTTTTCTTTGGCATCTATTGTATGAATGGGCAGTGAGCATTAGGCGCCTGATGCACCTGAAGGACTCCTCGACAACACTATATTGGTCCTGTTGAAATATGCTTACCTTTAGCTTGTGTTTTGTCTTGAACTTGTGTGTAAACTTAACTTTTTTTGGTTCAGCTTTTAGTTAGAAGTTAGATGTGGATTGTCTGTTGTAGTGTGGAGGAGCATTGCATGGACGTGAAAGTTTCTTTTGAATTATCATAATGTGCTATTGTCAGAAAATTGTCTTCATAACTTTACAGCTTGGTGTCAACAGCTTTGCTGTAATGGTCAATGCAATCTTCTTGCCTTTAATGTCTTCTTCCTGGTTGTTATGTGTAGGTGGGCATGAGCTTAGTTTGACCACTGGCAATGCAGGTGGAAGATTGGCTTGCGGTAAGTTAAAGAACTTATGCTTGTATTTTTTATAGACATATTTCTATTTGTTGCATGTTCTAAGCTGCTAGAGGGTATTTTTTGACTTTTTTGTTCCTCGACTAATCTTGTGACTGAGAAACACACAAGTTTCTGCTAAAATCTTTAGCTGTGTGCATAAAGAGTGAGTGCTGAATGAGTAATCCCTTGATTCTCTTATGGCAGTTTGTGCAGTTCCCAAAAAACGTACTTCTATATCCAAAAAGCGTATTCGTAAAAATATTTGGAAAAGGAAGGGATATTGGGCAGCATTGAAAGCCTTTTCATTAGCAAAATCTCTCTACTCGGGTAGATCAAAAAGTTTTTTGTCCGACAATTTGAAAAAGGAGTAGATGCGATTAGTCCATTTTGGTGCGATGCTGAGGCTTCAATCAAATAGTAATAATAGTCAACAGGCTGAGGAAGATATTTCTAAGTTGAGGTGAGATGGAGACATAAGAACGTAGAAATATGACGTTAGGCGGAGAAAAGGATCCTGAATAGTGTGGTTTATTAATGTATTAAGAGAAGACATTCAGGTCTCAGTGGTAGGATTATAACCAATTTACTGTGATTCATGTGGTGTATTACCATCTTAGTTCTTTAGGTTCCTTCGGAAGCACATTGAACCAATTATTAGTATTTTCATGTTTGGCACCTTCATTGAATATTACAGGACCTTTTTGCCTATTAATTTACATCAGTTTTATCCATGTCTTCTGAACTTTATGATTTTATCAACTATAACATATGGCCTTGTACTGAAGTCGCAATGATTGTTTGAGTTGAGGATTGCAAAAAATTTGCATCGAGTTGATCTAGTTCAGTGCTTAGACCTTGAAACATGAAACTTCGTTAATGGGTGTAGGTTTTATTACAACTGAAACTACCGCAATGTTTAGTTTAATGTCTGCCTAATGTGCTTCTGTAATAATGTGATGGTGGATTGTCTAACATTTTATAAATCAGAAGGATGTTCATTTGGACTTAAAGAACTGATGCATACTATAGGTTGAGTAAATTTAAAAAGCCTATGTTAACGTTGGTACTATTTATATGTCATTCTCTTTGTTTCAGATAATAAGTTATAATACTGACTTAATGATGCCATATATATATATATATATATATGAAGATTGGAACATGAGGGATGGGTAGGTTGAAAAAAAAAAAATCATCTTATACTTGTTCAACACACAGTGAGAGCTTCTTAGTTATTTTTAAATATAAAATGATTTCTGTTTAATACAATGTAGTGCGTTCATAATTAAAATAACAAAAGAAGTTTGAGGATGTCTCATGTTTTATTGTTTTGTTAGGATCTCTAATGTATATGGTTGCTTTTATAATGGCAACATACTTGTATATATCTGTCTATGGATTGCGGTCCTACCCGTAGTTATACATGGAAGAATTGGCATGTATTAGCTTGTCGGCATACTCCTTAAGTAGACTGACACCTTTCAAATTGCCGTATTTTGCGTTTTCTGTCTATTATGAATGCATTGTCCAAATGAATATCTATTTACTTTTTTTTTTTTTGTTATCAATATATCTTGAAATTGAGATGTGCAAAAGAAAGAAAACATGAGTAAAAATCGATTCATAGGTTGTATCTAATAGTTTTGTTAGTCATTGCAAATCAATTATTCAATATAAGGTGGGATTTATTCGTTTAAACTGAAAACTAAACAATGAGGGGTAAAGCAACTTAGTACACAGGTTGTGTTTCAGATTTTTCTTTCTAATTATAGATTATTAATCCAATATAATGATCCTAGAAAGGTACGATGAAGGTGAAGAAAATATGGCTGAGGGAATATCAAACATCTTTGAATTTTAAGGTTGTTTTTTCGGATTTATCATTTGTATGCGCTGCTGCCTGCTGCTATCCTCAAACTAGTATATTTGTGTGTACTGTGATTTTATAACTTTGTGCATTATAAAGTTTTTCAGCCATTTTTTGGATGCGCTGTTAACAATGAACTTGATTGGTGGGGGGAACACACTAGCATGAACCATTAAGTATTTGTTTGCGTAAATGAATAATTGCTTCAGGAACCCATTTTGGCCATGGTACCTTCATTTAGTCCAGAACTAGAATTAGAGGTTCTTTTTTAAATCCAAACCATGCATGATTATCTTGAATTTCAAAGCTAATACCCATTTACTTTCCATAGGCGTTATGAAAAATTTATTTATTCAACAATTGGACTGAACCTTGCTTTTATTGGGCGCGGTAAATGTGCAGGTGTTGTTGGTTTGACGCCAATATGAAGGCAACCGTAATTGCTAAATCTGGATTTTCTGTACTATTTGCTGCTTGCATACACTGATTTTGTGTAGGGTTGAGTGTTTCGAGTATCAGGGGAAATGGTGTAATTGTCAAGACAGCAAGGAATAAGATGGTGTTTGATGTTTTGCCTACCAAATAAAGTTTTTTGATATTGGTGGTGTATTTGTACCCTCCGTATAATATTTTGCATTCTGCATTGCTGTTATCAGAGCTGAAGGGCATTGAATTGCATCATTTCACACGCAATTTTAGGTCAAGTTGAAATAATATCAACAGGCAATGTCCTTTATATAAAACTACTGTCTCAAAACAGAAGAAAAATAGGCTTTTGGTTATAAAACAATAAATAGAAAGCTACAAAACTATGAGGAGAAAACGAGTGAAGAACAAAAATTGTTATTATTGATGTAGCTTGTGAGAACTGGAAAAATTCATTGGTTCAAATTTGGTTGCACGGGAAAAATATTGGAGCAAAATTTTACATATACACCAGCAAATTTTGTATCTAAAATTGGGAGATTTCATTGCTACGTTTTGATCAATATTACAATTTAATCACTTGTTTTGTACAAAATCGCTCGTTGGTTACTACAGTTTGATATTGTCGAACAAAATGACAACTGTGTTATTAAGTTAGTGTGTTTTTTCGTTATCTCAATAAGAAAAGACAAGACCTTACGATTTCGTAGCTACATTTTGATTAAAATTACGATTTCATTACTCTATTTTGACCAATATTATAATTTAATCATCTGATTTTTACAAAATTGGGCTTATATAACGACAAAATTAGGGAGTTAACGATGCCGTGACCACTTTGTTCAATGCTGCTAAACTGTAGTGACCTAAGAGCAATTTTATTAAAATTGAATGATTAAATCGTAATATTGGTCAAAATTTAGTGATAGAATTACAATTTCCCCTTCAAAATTTTTGACAATATTAATTCTTTTTTCCCAAATGTATTAACGATATTTGGCTTTTCAAAAATTTTATTGAATGTTCCCGAAAGATGAAAGCGGTCTTTTAAGAACCAGCAAAAATTATTTAGCTAACAAAACTAAATAATTTGGTTTTGAAATACTAGTTGCAAAGTTGGGAATGAATTAAAGAAATTAAATTAATCATTTTGGCAGCAGAAAATAGGATTTGTGTTATTTAATTAATTATTTATGTAAAATAATTAATTAATCTAAATTGTAAAAATTTTATTACTCAAACATATGCTTGAAATTCATGTTGACGTTTTGTGTTCGTATTTAGTTGAGCAGACTCATCAACCCTTACACTATAATCCCGACGCTATACATTTTATAAATAGATTCTGTTGTGTCCACCCATTTATTACTTGTGTTGTGTCGTGTCCTGTTAACCTCTGATATCTGTGCAATAATCATGTCAACTTTTTAAATTTGAATAATTATAAGAGTGAAAGAAGCAAATAATTAAAAATTATATTTGAAATCGAATTAAGTTTTCTTAAAAATCTTAAAAATTATCTTTTCATTAAATTACCACCTTTAGTTTTTTTTTTTTACCCTAATTTTCAATGTAAACCCCTCAAATATGTTTTTAGTCACTTTTCCTTTTGGATTGAACACATCTGAAATCTTTTTCCGCGAATCCATTCTAGTTCAAGGCTAGTTGTTTTTGCAAAAATTAGAATTTTTTCTCTTTCGGCTAAACGTGATAATTTTCCTAAAATTGGTTTATTACTTAATTTTTCATAAAAAAAATAAATTATTATTAAAAAAAATTGGCATCTGCGACAGAATGTACGTTACAACGAAAAAAAAAATCAGCGACCGAACCATCAACAAACAAAGAATATTTTTTGTATAATACGAGTCTCGCGATTTTATAAATTTCATTTATTTTCGCTAAATTGGCAGTTTTTGGACTCGAATCTATAAAGATTTTTAAGTTATGCTGCAATTACTAGATTCACTACTAAAAATTTTCTGAGAAATAAAATGATTATTTTACCCTGAATTATGATAATATCAAACTTTGTGCTTATTATACAGAAAATTATGGTACAAATGCAACTATGCTGATATCCTAAGGCCGGGTCTCACAAAAAGTGTATCTAATTTTTAAGGAATTTAAATATATAGAATAAATAAATGTTTCAATTTAAAAAAATAATAGAAAAGATATTCATTACAAATTATAGCACAAACCACCTTTGGAAAAAAAAAATGTACGTATAACAGTGGTGGATCTAAAAAATATACACAGGATGGACGAAATTAAATTAATATAATAACTAAAGAATATATTAATAAATTTTAAGTGTTCACAATTACAATGTAACTCGACGATTTTTCATATTCCGAAATCGTCGTATAATTGATTTCTCATTAACCCTTTTAAAAATTTTTTTTTTTCAACATAAACAACCATAATATTATTTAACCATTGGTTTCCTGTGCTATTGTGTAGCTTATTTTTTATAATATTCATAGCAAAAAAAATGTCTCAATTGAAACTGTTGAAATATGCAAAACTAATATTAGTGTCTATTATGCTTGAAGACGAATTTTAAAGTTGCAAAACACCTAAATATTATTCATGGTATAATTAAATGGGTTTTGATATATGCAGCTCTAATACGTAAAATACTATCTTTTGATATTTTCTAGCTTTATTATTGGTGAATGATTCAAATGTTTCAATTTTAAAAATAAAAACTCTAATGCTAAATTCTCTTGTACTAATTTTAAAATTATCAATAAAATTTTCTATATAAAAATAGTTGTTACAAATAAATTTAATTTTGAAAAATTCTAAAATAATCATCACAAGCATATTAAACGCAAATTAAACGTACTTTTTTTTTTGGCATACGTGTTTAGATTATTGTATGTAATGTTTTTTTCCTGCTTGGGTCGGAAATAAATTAATGTATTTAATTTTTTTTTTAAATTTTCTTGTTTAATCTGTAGCATATTCCTCTACCCTTAATTCACATGCTAAATTTTTTTTTTTCCCTTATGTGGTTTTAAAATTGGTTTTTTCCTATATATTTTATTAGATTACATTTTGTATTAAATTACATTATACTAAAGATATATGTTTATAGGATTTTGTTACAATTTACTAATTTACAACTTACATATTCCATGTGCAGTTGTGTTTCTTCATCAAACGGTTCTTAAACTCAATTCATTTCAATTAGTTTCTTCTTAAAAATGTGAAGCACCACTGCCTTCATTACCTTTTGTCTAGGCCGGCCCACCAAATCCAACATACTATATAAATTTTTTTTTATTTTAAAATGAGTGTGGGCTTATATTCGATATAATATATAATTTTTTTTAAATGACGATGGGCTCAAGCCCATACTTGATTTGGCCCAAGTCCACCTTAGCGTCTAATACTCTCCATGCACACTCTCCAGATAAAAAAATATTAAAAGAATTTTTCCATTAGCAAAAAAAATAAAAATACGAAAAAAAAAAAAACTCAGAAATAACAGAATATAAATTTATATTCTCATATATTTTTAAGAAACTGAGGAATATATATTTATATTCTTCTATTTTTGAATATTTTGTGTACTTTTTTTTAAATTTTTTTTATATTATTATTTTTTATTTTTTTAGAAAATAAATAATATTATTAATTTAACTAAAGGCACATCCGTAAAAGAATAAAAAAATTGATATTCCTTTAAATAAAAAATAAAAGTGCTATTTAGTTAAAAGGAAACTTATTTTGTATTATTCACCACAATTTTCCTTAATTTTTTTATTAAAAAAAATTATAATAAAATATTTATTTTCTTTCTGAAAAAAATAATTTATCACCAAGTTGAATAAGCTCCTTGTTGAGAAAGTAGACGTGATTACTAATAGAATGCAAGTGAGTGTGAGAATGAGTTGGATATATTTAATTTTGAGAGAGAAATAAGAGCACAAAGTCATTGTCAAGATAGTGAATGAAAGGTGGGGTTGATGTTCTTTTTCTATTTCATTTCTTTTCCAAAGTGCTTCCACACAACACATTCACTACCACTGCTGCTGCTACCTTCACACAATACCCACTACTATATATATATATATATATATTCCCTTTATAAAATACTCTCTCTGTTTGATTTATATAAAAAAAAGAAAAAAAAAAGAGTCAATTTTTAAGTGAAACCAAGAAATTGTTCTTAATATTCATATAATATAACTAATGGATAAATCAATATAAATTTACGGTTTACAATATATGTCAATATCAAATCTATTACGGAAATTATAATGATCTTACTCATTCCTGCTATCTTATCCTACGTAAATTTCACGTCGAATTCGGAATTTAAAATCCATCAAAAGGCAAAACTATTATAAGAAAATGATGAAAAAATTTATGAAATTCATGAACCAAACAAAATTTGTGGGACAAAATTGTAAAATCCAAAAGACCAAAAAAAAAAAAAAAGGTTAGAATATATATATAAAAAAAAGGCAGAATAAAAAGACAGGTAGGTCACTGATAACCAAGAAAACAAAATGTGAGGTGCAGTTGCTTAGTTGCAACTAACAATAACTAATAACAATAAGAAGAAGCTTTTTCATGACTTTTATTTTATTTGTGGATATAAAAAAAAATTGGACACATAAATAATAAGTGACGTGTTCAGTGGAGTGAGTATTAAGTTCAGTGTTAGAGTAATGTGGCTATAAAGTGAACAAAGACACTGACCCCACTTTCTAATATACGTATCTTTCAATTACGTCTTCATTTTTGACTTTCTACACTGCTTTTTTTATAATGGTAAATGTAATGGTTACAAATTTTAGTTAATACAATTTTATTTCTTTTTTATATATGTTTTGGTTGGCTAAGACGCAAAGTAGCTTTGAGTCTATTATTATTATTATTATATACATTATGTTAAAGTATTCACTCTTTGACTTTACTTCAATTTAATTAATACATTTTATTATATTTATACATTTTTAATTTTATCTATAAAATTATAAAATATAATTAAAATTATGCATAATTATTTGTGAAATCCGACATCAGATATTGATTAGAATTTAATATAATATATAAATTAGACCACTAGTTAGATGGATCATTTTACTGATTTGTATGAATTACATGCCGGTCATGGTCCCGATTAGGTCGTGATATTATTATTATATTATATTATATCAAAATTTTCATGGTTTTTTTAAATTATTTATGGATCCACAAGATTTACATAATAGGAAAATAAATATTTTTCAAGAAATTTTTTCATCTTATCCACTTAAAATATTAGGCCTACAAATATAAAGAATTTTCAAGTATAAGACAAAAACGAAAATAATTGGCCGCATAAAATAAGTGAGAACAACTTTTCCAACTCCTCAAGGCACTACTTGGTGCCCAAATCTACTAATACAACTCGTTATGCTAAGTATTAGTGTTTTGTTTAATCCTATACATATATACCTAACCTACAAATAGAAGCAATTAATGCATAATAAAGACATTTGATAAAAAAAAAAAAATACATATCTAATTATACACTAATTATAGTCTTCTCTCTCTCTTTTTTAGTTAGATCCCATGGTCATTGGATTTTTTTCTTATTTATCAATTTTGTTTCTCCATATTTTAAAACCATGTGAGATCTATGTGGTTCCATTTATTTAATCAACTCAACTTACATGTTACGTTTTGGTGTCTATTTGTCAATGGGTAAACCATCGATGTTTAATCTAACCAGGTCCAGGGCAAGGAATAGCGTGGTTGGTTGGAAGCTTCTCTTACCAGGTCTAGTACTTGGGTTCGATCCTTCGGTACTACTAGGAATATCTCCCCATATGTTAAACTTCAACTTGGTATCCACTTGCATGTTAAGTTTTTACTCAACAGCCATTTTTTAAAATTTTGGGTATAGTTAATTCAATAGTTTTTTTGAGGTGGGTATTGAAATGTTAAAGTTAAAAATTGGATATTATTCAGACAATTAGAAAAGAAAAATGTTTTAGATATTTTTATGGGACAAATTCTTTTAGTGTGCATGCTCGTTTTATATTTTTGTTATTTATATTGTAATTAGTTTAACTAATAATATATTAATAGTAATAAAATTTTCATAAAAGTTATAAATTCTTTTACGACTACCATTTATTAAAATTTTTTGAAAATATTATTAATTATATAAATATAATTTTTTATTTGTTTATAAAAATAATATTTATCAAAACAAAATTTGTTTATTTATATATTTACCTTCATTTTAGAAACTCATTTATCAATTTTATAATTTTTATTTAATTAAATTCATTAATTATACGAATATTTTATTTTATAATAATTTTAACTATAAAATTACATAAAATTTTTTTGTTATTAATAATTAAAATAACATATTTTATAAATTATGAACTAATACTAATTAATTACATAAATAATTAAAATAATATATTATACAAATTAATTAATTGAGTAGTTTTGTAAAAATTTTTATAATCATTTTAGATATTTATTTTTATCATATTTTTTTTGACAACTTGTTGTTATCATACTTAAATATAGTAATATTATTTTTTATGATTACGTTCATCTGTGGTTTGATTATGAATGGAGAATCGAAATTTTAATATAGTATGCAATTGAAATATTTTTCTCATTATATTTTTCTTTAAACTAAAATCGAGTAAGTGGTATATATAATTGGTTATATTCAATAATACAAAATCAATTATCATATTGTTGTATATTAGCATAATTAAATTTTCTAATTAGAATATACTACCACTATTAATATTATTTTATTTTAGATTTACTAATTAGAATACAATATTATATTTATATATTATTATTTATTTATTAATTAATTTAATTAAAATACAATGCTAATACTAACTCTTAATTAGGATATAGTAGTATTATTAATAAGTTGTTGTTTTTTTTAGTGTGAGTAGCATGCATTAACTCATTTTATATTCCCATTATTGATACTAAGTTAATTTTATTTATTATATAATAATAATAATAATCGCATTAAATATTATTTTTACTTTAAAAACTCTTTATTCAATTTTATAAGTTTTTATTCATATTTTTTAATTTTAGCACACGTTGTACCCATTAACTTATTTTATATTTCGTTATTGATGTTATATAGTTAATTTAATTAATTATATATTGATAATAATAAAATTTATGTAAAAATATTAAATTCTCGTGTGACTATCATCAATTAAAAAGGTTTTTAAAATATTATTAATTATATAAATATAATTAAATTTTAAAATATTTTTAAAATAAAAATAAATAATATTAATACTTAAATTAAAATTTTTTTTCTACTTCATCAGTCAGGTCTTTTATTTTCTTTTTTATCTTTAATTTTAATCTAATTAAAATATTTCTTAATTATGAGTTTGTATGCATTTGCTTTACCAGAAATTATTAGATTTTTTCTTTTTTTTGTTTTTTTTTTTACTAGTATTAGTATTACTATTAACTCTTGATAATATGACAATTCATGAATTTTAAATTTACGATCGAATTGAATCAAAGACAATTCAGCTAATTTTTCTTGTAGCATATTGCCTTAATTTTGTGAAGGTCTTCAAACTTCAAAACTTTTAAACTTTATATTAGAGAAATTTAGTATCACAACTCTCAACATAGAACCTATACATATAGCTCAAATAATGTAACAAAATAATATAAATCTCCAATCCTAGTGCTTCACGTAGATTATTTAATAGCAATATTCTAATCCTAGTGCTGCACGTATAAATCAATCTAACATAAGAAAATAAGGGAAAAGCTTAATAATTACATTTGGATTAGAATGGAAACTCACAAATCTAATGAAATTACAATTCTAATCCTAGTCCTTCTCATACATCACAACTTTAAATAATCTAAAGAAAACTCAAGTTCACGTTATTAATTATAGATTAATAGAATTGTTATTATTTATTAATTAATTATTTTGGTAATTAAATAAAGACATAATTATTCTAAAAAAAAAATAAATTTTAAAGGGTATTTTTAGTAATAAAATAAAGACGTAATTACCTTAAAAAAATTAAAAATAGAAACAGTATTTTTGACAAACTTAATGTTAGCTCTCTCATTAGTATTTGTTACAATATTTTCTTTATGGAGTTGTCTAAAAGGTAATGATTACATGGGTTAATGGTAACAGGATTGATAAATTGCCTTCCTTTTTGTTTGTGATAGATTGATAAATTGCTTTCTACTTTTCATCAATGGCAATGTACTTCTGATCCTAAAGACCTGATGATGCATCTTACAAAGGAGTTGCTTTCTGGCTGTGAGAGCATTGAGTGGTAGGTACCAAAAAATAAATTGGCCTTTATTGATCTTTTCTGTTGACGAGCATTTAATCTTTTTGCTTGGTTGAGTATATAGAAATTTAATTATTGATTTCATATTTATTTCCTGTGATCTTAGGAAATTTTAATTAAAAATTATGTAGTTATTAGATTCGAATTAATTTTTGTAGGAAAGTAAGAATTTTTTCTTAAATTATATTTTAAATTAATTTTCCTACAAAAGTAGAAGTATTATATTATATAGGAAATTAAACTAAATACATGTTAGATATGAAAATTTTCAAATACGCATACCTACTAGAAGAAAGGAATTAGTTGTCACGACCTAACCCAAGGCCGTGACCGGTGTGCAGCTAGATCGGAGTCTGATCATATAAGTCTGTAAAATGATCCATCTAACTATCTTCGTCAATTAGTTAGGCCTAAATTTAGTGGCTTAAAATGGTTAACCCGAGTTTACTAAGTAGTTAAGTAGTCTAATTTATATATCATATCAAATTTCAATTAACATCCGATGTGAGATTTCATATTAGTTTTCTAATATTACTTTGAATTTTGATATTTTTTAACTTTTTTCTATAATATTATTTGTGTAAATGTATGTGTGTAATATACTATCTGTGCAATATATTATCTGTGTTATAAATTTTATGAGTATATCAAATATCTTTATAATATAATACATGAAACAATAAGAATAGTTTCTCTACAACTTTTCGTCAAAAAAAAAAAAAAAGGTTTATTTCCTTACCTGATTCCAATTAGATTTTAATCAGAACAGACTTTAAATTTTTTATTCATAATCTTATATTATGAAGGAAAAAATAAATATTATTTTGCCTCCTATAATATTATATTATTTCCTACTATAATTGGGGGGGAAAAAAATTTAAGGCGAATTTTTTTTATTCATTATTATATTAGCATAGGAAAAAAATAAATATTATTTTTCCTCCTATAATATTATATTATTTATTTTTTAAAAATATTATATTATTTCCTATTATAATATTAACATAGGAAAAAATGGAAATTCTAAATTAATTAATTTATTAAGTTTATGATTTTAAAAATAGTTATTTAATCTCAAAAATATAAAATTTTAGAAAAGTGTTTTGGTCGATCCTAATTTTACCCTCCATTTGTACTTTTACACATATATTATAGATAGAGATACTAATATTATATTATTATGGAAAAAATAAATATTATTTTGTCTTCTATAATATTATATTATTTCCTACTATAATATTAGCATAGGTTAAAAAAAAGGTAAGGTAAAATTTTTTATTCCTAATATTATATCATTAGGGAAAAAATAAATATTATTTTGCCTCCTTAATATTATATTATTTATTTAAAAAAAAAAAATATTTCCTACTATAATATTAACATAGGAAAAAAAACGTTGCTGGAAATTCTAAATTCATTAACGTATTAAATTTAGGATTTTAAAAGGGGATATTTAACTTCAAAAATATAAAATTTTAGAGGTGCATTTTGGATGATTCCGATGTTACTTCCCATTTACATTTTTATATATGCTATACATAGATAAGGCAAAAGATTTAATTAACATTTGGACTTATTATAATAATTATTACTTTTTGCCATTTAAAAAATCTTGCTTATGTGAGGGTCAATAGGAACAAAACTCACGTAATTCTACTTAAATTTATGATTTTTGAGAGTTAAAATTTTGGTGTCTTCATAAAAAATGTTGGAAATTTTCCTAGACAACTTATAAGTGGGAGCCATTGACGGAATTTGTGTTTTTATAAGCCTTTCCTTGCCCTTTCTAGAGGAACTAGAATTTCTAGTACTTTGAATTGTAGTCATAGATTATAAGAAGGGTATTAGAATTATAAAAATATTAGACAACTAAGGTTTATAAAGGTACAAACTAACTAAGTTAATCAGTTAGTACCAGCTTTTTAACATTGGTAAATCTAAGTCCAAATAAGTCCATTTTCACACATTACAAGTTCTAGAGTTTGTTCAGCAAAATTAGCTATTTTAATAGCGTTTAGCCGTTAGCTGTTTGGGTATGTTAAAGGAGATAGCTTTTTATAAAATGCTACCCTAACTTCTAAAATCTACTTAAAACGTTACGTCACGAAACATGTTAAAAAAGAGTGCTTAGTGTTGACTAGTCAAACCATTAACTACTATTACCGAACATGCTCGATAAAATAATAAGATAATATATTTTTAAAATACCTCTATATGAATATAGGGTTCCATTAATATTATAGATTAATAATTATATAAACTTATGCAAATATAACTAAGAAAATCTAATAAAATATGATTCTAGTGTTGTTTGTTTGTTTTTTTTTTATAAATTTAAAGTCTAGTTGGAGTTTATCTTTAACTTTTCTTATTGCATCCAAAATTTCTAGTCTTATGTTCCCAAACTCCACGAAAAAATTGTAAAGAGTTCTAGACCAGATAAGTGCTTCCTTATGCGTAACTGGTTCCAAAGATACTGTATCGTTTTCAACATTATTTAGAAAGCATGAATATTATTTATTAGTTATTATATATTATGAATTTATGTTTTAGATTCATTCAATTAATATCATACAGTATATAAATTTTTTTTGAAATACAATAATTTTTTGATATAATCAAAATTTAACTTCAATCAATTAAAAAATTTCTTTAAATTCATTAATAAATATTAATTTATCAGTTAATTAATATTTCTATAAAATAATAAAATATCATGATACTAACAATATTATTATATAAGCAAGAGTAGGTAAACAAATAAGTTGAGGTGATTCGCCTTATTATTATTATTCCTTTCCTTTTTGTAGGAACATGAAAACCACTTTTAAATGATTTTTATTTTTATGGACCAACGTGACAAAGTGTATGTTCAATAATTTTGCTCGCTTGCATGGTTTCACTACTTCCTTTGTTTATCATTTTTTTAAATTATAATATTTTATAATTAATCCATTTTTATTTTACAATTACTCTTTTTTTTTTTTGAATCGATTAAAATTACTTTTTTTAAATATGTGATTGTTTCTTTCTAAATATTAAAGAAAAATTGTACTATTTATATACCAATGTTTTTAATTACTTGCATCAATTAAATTTTCCATACCAAAGGAATCGAAATCTTAATTTGTATACATACAGGTGCAGTGTATCTTAATTAGAAACATATACAAAAACAGCATACTAATTATGGCAGCAGTGTTATTTTTAGTAGAAAGATAGATGAAATTAATCTTGAATTAGAGATGGAGTGGTCAACGGTACATGAATCACTTTTTGTTTATTATATTCTAATAAAATCTTTTTTCCATTTTTTTTTTCAAAATTTTCGTGTAATAAAAGAATATGTGGCAGCCACACACATACATATATATATATATATATTTTAATTCAACGTAAGAATTTAACTCATAAGCCATGTAACAGATAATAACTCTCTCCCATTAATACACACTAACGTGGAGATTAAATTCGTGACTAATAGATAACACAACGCATTAATCGTTAGGCTAGATTCTCAACTCTGGTCGCCATATATATGTATCACCTAGAAACTTTTTTTCTTTTTGTTGAGGAATTTTCACTTAAAACCATTTAAAAAAAGTGATTTTTCGAAGGATTTAAGTTGCATATTTTATTATCGTAACAAAAGAATTTAATTCATCCGGTAACCAAAAATACAAATTGAACACACGTTTCAAAGAAACCAGCAATGTGTTGTAATTTGATAAAAATAATATTTTTTAGAATATGTTGGGTTAAATTTTAGAAAAGTTATAAATAAATAAATATTGGTCTCTCTGTTTTAGATATATTAGACAAAATAGTCCTTCAGTTATCAATATTATATTTTTTAGTTTCTCTATTTTGTGACCGTTAGACATTTTAGTCCTTTTATATAAAAAAAGGTTAAAGTACCAAACTGAAATATACTTTAAGCACCAAACTATATATTTTTACAGGGACTAAAATTGAAATTGTCCGAACCCATAACCTAACTTTCATTTTTGGCGACAAATGAAGCAAATGAGTATTCCAAACCGAAACTCTCGACGCGGAAATTCATAAGATGTACTTCTTTTTAACATTTGATTATTGGAAAAGTCTTAAAAAATATACTTGAAAAATCTGGATTTAGAAACACAAAACACCTTCAGAACTTTGATAGAAGAGTGCGGGTTGTTTTGGCGCTCGATTGAGGCGTAGTTTGTGGCTTTGGATTTGTCTCAATGTCAGCTTTCCAATTGCCTAGCGAGAGTTGACGACGGTACTCAAAGATGGTGGTGCTAGCCTATCGAAGTTTATGTTGGAATTTTCTCTATAAAACCAAAAACTCTAGTAGTAGTTTTAGATTTAATAGATATTTCCTAAAAATTTAACTTTTATGAGTTTTGATTAGAAAAATACTCTTCTATGTAGACAAGGAAGCAGTCAGCGAATTCACTTGTTCAAAAATTCAACGTTCCTTGTGATGTTGAACTGTAAATCAAGACAAACATCAAAATTCAGCTTTTCCAAATTACTTTTCCGTGATAGTTTTGCTAAGGAGATGCCCAGAAAGTCTAAATAGGTATATTATTAATGAAATTCTTGGAGACGAAGTAAATATTTGATGAGTGCCGCCCCATGTGTATTGATTGTGTCATATGACATATATGCCTTGTTTATGAATTAATTCACTTTAAACTTAATTAACATCTCATTATATATAAACTTTGGTCTTATTGAATCTCATTCAGTTTGCAATCAAATTCAATACTTATTTATGGACTAAATTTATTTATTTATTTTTTTTATCATAACGATTTGCACTAAAATGGGGGAAAAAAATGGCAAAATAACAGAATCAAAAAGTAGAGAATGAAAGAAATATGGGGAAAAAATTTATAAAGGCAGAAAAAGCGTATTTATTGGTTTGATCAATGATTAGATGAAGCAAAAAGCAGATAAATATTAGTATTAAAATAAAAAACCGTTCAATTAATAAAAAGGACACAGAAATTAAGGATTTGAAAGTCTGTAAAGCAAATAAAAAGAAAGTGTGTATCTGAACTGAAAAACCAAATGTTGGGAGTGAGTAATGTGCCTTTCTTTTCTTGCTGGCTGCTGCCTTAGGAACTTGGCTCTCCTCACTCTATGCCCTATTCCCCCATAATATTAAAATTAGACGTTGGGTTTATGAAGATTAGGGCGTGTATAATTAGAATAGATAAAAAATTATATTCCGAAAATGGTTTAGTGGAAGATATTTACTAAAATAAACGTGTCTTAGAATTTGGAAGCCCTGTGCAAGTGTTCTACGAACCTGACCACATGAGAGGGACATTGTTTTATTTTTATTTTTCCAAGTATTCTGAACTTATTAATTCAAAAAAAAAGAAAAGAGGAAGAAGAGTGGTAATTGGTTTTGCTTAAAGGCTACCGAATCTCATAAAATAGAAATAGAAATAGAAATAAAAATGGATACTTTACTTTAGCAAGACATGGAGTGAATGAGGCAATGGCATGCTTTTAACGTGCGATGCTAGCCTTTCCTTTTTTCCGTGGCTTTGTGTTTATTCGTGACTTGCTTCTCTTCTAATAACTCTATTATCCTAACTCTATTTATTGCTATTCCCTTTCTACTTATTTGTAACCATTGATTTTTTTTTTT
>CATIWJ010011866.1:0-12421 GCA_949640765.1 Croton laevigatus | reverse complement strand
TGGATCAGCCGGACATGATTCTTCTCGCCACTTCAAATGGCGAAATGCTGTGGGGAGCAGACACTTGGACAACCGGGCCATTTCAACGGGTAAAGACGCTGATGTGTCCGTCGTTGCGCCATTTGAACTAGCGATTTGGTCATTTGCGCTTGTTGGACTGGCGATATGGCAGTCAGCATGCCACATTTCACACCAAATCCGTAATTCTTTTTTTTCCTACACCAAACCTGTATATATTTTCATAATTTGCACCAAATTTGTTATTTCCCCCAAAATAAAACATAATAAATAAGAATTAAATTCAATTTTTCGTTTGGGAACAACCATCTAGCCTAATGGCTGAGAGTGGTGCCTAACGATCCTGAAATTGTGGGTTTAAATCCTATTACGGATAAAGAAGTAGCTCAGTGGTAGGTGTTCTCCTTACCAAGCCTCCGTGCTTGGATTCTATTCGTTTCTCCCTCCCCTCTAAATATACAGTGGAGTAGATGTATTTTTTTCAAAAAAAATTCAATTTTTCGCTTACAAGAATCGAACATTTGCCAGATCTAAGACGTTGGCTCCAACTAGGACGCATGTGTCACAAATACCATGCTAACGTGTACGATCCAGATGCATCGAAGGATATACTAAATCGTCGGAAAAAAAAATCCTTACACTATTCTACAACAAGAAAATTAATTTAAAAAATCGAGAAAATGGGTAGTGCAAGCAGAGTGTTATTCTGTAAATCATCATCTTCACTCATTTCCTTCGGACCAGCTTTCTCTTGTTCTCATTTAAGATTCATTTCCTTCTCTCCATCACCTGTGAACCCTAAAATTCACACTCGTATGGCTACGGAAGCTTCTTACTCATCTTCTTCAACCGTCCCCAACGGTGACGGTATCATTCACCCTCCGGGTAATGACGCTGCTGCTGCTGCTTCCTCTTCTGCTTCTCCGCCTGCTGCTTCCGCTATTGACTTTCTCTCTTTATGTCACAACCTTAAGGTATTCTCCAGAAATAGAAATTTTCGAGTTTCGATTATTTTTATTGTTTTGTGTTTTGAATTTTTAATTACATTTTAGAAAACGAAGAGAGCTGGATGGGTGAAGAGAGATATAAAGGATCCGGAATCAATTGGTGATCATATGTATAGAATGGGATTGATGGCACTTATTGCTCCTGATATTCCTGGCATTGATAGAGACAAGTAAGGGTTTCCTCTTTCTTATTCTAAATAAGCCATTCTTTTCGCCTTTTTTTCCCCATTTGGTTTTAAAATAATCTGTATCAACTTTCAGGTGTATAAAAATGGCGATTGTTCATGATATTGCAGAAGGTATGTATGTCATCTCAATTTACTTAATCTTCTTTTTATGCATAATTTGTTTTTATTGGGAAAATGCTGTATTCTTGAAAGCAACTGTATAAGCAATGGAATTCGAATTGTTCGAATGAACTAAGATATCTTTTGTTCTTTTAAAAGTCAGTTATATGCTTAACTGTTGACTATGTTATTTTTTTTTTTTTTTTAATTTTCTAGAAGAAAATTCCGACTAAAAATGTTGTGATCATGCTTAATATTCTCTATGTTAGCATGGACAATAGCAATCGTCCAGCATTGAACATGCCTATGCAGGCCTTTGGTGAACCAAATAAAGGAGAAAGGACTCATATTTTTTATTATATACCAACCAATTTATAAAATTTATTTATACAACTGCTATGTAAGTGTTACGATATCACATTGCCTAGGCACAACCTTGGCAAGAGCTTAATAAGTCCCTAGACACCCTCCCCTTGCAAGCTGGTTTTCAAGGGTGAGTTCTACGTAGGTGACCAATTTTCACTTGGTTCATATCAGTAATATATTGGCCAAATTGATAAAATCGGTACAAAGCATATTATGGTTAAAAAGGAAACAAACGTAAAGGTACCATGGTTTGGGACATTTTTCCTGTCAGTGACTTGTTAAAGCTTTAGTCTAAAGTTATGACCAGCTAATGGGTGTGGAAAAGAAAGTGGGGTGGTTCCTTATGTTCTTTCAAAACCTTTGTCTGATTACTAAGTTTAACTTGTTGCCATTTATGTCTGAGTCCTGGAAAGAAAGTGTGGTTCAATAAGCAATTTTTGTTCTTTCCATAACTTGGTCTAGTAGACAAAGTGCAACACGTTGCTTCATTTACATAAAAAATGACATACTGGATTTTGTTGTACTGTGCTATGTTTGAATTCATCAATCTTTTTTGTTTTATGACCCATAAATGGTGCAAATTTGTTTATTTGAATTTTACAGCAGTCCCCTTCAATTATCTTGGCTCCTTCAAAAATGATTATTCTCTTGCATTGTGATTTCCTTTTCCGTGGTTGCTTTATTATTTTAGTAACTGCTTAAGCAGCTATCGTGGGAGATATTACCCCTTCAGATGGGATTTCTAAGGAAGAGAAAAGTCGGCAAGAACGGGAAGCTTTAGACCATATGTGCCAATTACTTGGAGGAGGTTTAAGAGGTACTTAAATGCTGTAACTTATTTCCTTTTCTTTTCCCATTACTTCATATAAAATAACAAAGGCAGAAAATCTTTTGTACACGCATATGTTTTATAGGTATAGATATATTTTCTAATTTAATTCTGAAGTGATTGATTTGTGAATTGCAGCCAAGGAAATACGTCGTTTGTGGACAGAGTATGAGGAGAATTCATCACCAGAGGCCAAAATTGTTAAGGATTTTGACAAGGTCTTCATTCTCGCCTTATATCTTAGTTATTAGTTCCTGAGAGACTTAAAACTTGAGTTCTATTATATTTTTTATTTCGTAATCTTCCTACAGATGCTATTTGCTGGACGTTTTGGTTCATAATTATGATCTCATAAAGGATTCTGCAACACAGTGCATGACTGAAATTCTGAATTATGTTGATATTTGATTTTGGGGCTGCCAACGCAATAATATCACCGTAGAATATGGTTTGATTTTTTTTGTTAATATGTTAATGTGCAATAACTATAAAAATTTAGGACTTCAATCAGAAGCATTAGATATAAAATTAAATTTGCATGAAATTTGATTGTTTGGTATAATGGACAAGATTGGCTGAAAGTGTGAATTGTGTTGAATCATTGCACTTTTTTTTTTCAATACATAAGTTCCCTTTAATCCTTGTTTTCCCTACTTTGTGGCTGGCTATTATGAATTACTGGTTTAAGCAACAAAGAAAAATTAGAGAAAGATTCATTTGTTCATAGCTTTAAATCCCAATTTGTAGTAACATAGCTTAAAAATCCATCGAAATGGCATTGGACTGCTATGCCAATGGCTTTAGGAGATATGCTAGAGACTGTATGCAGTAACTGCCTTAGTGATTCTCATGTTTGGTTAGTAGTGTTCAAAATGAAGTGTCCACTGGGTAACCCGATTTTTTTTATATCTTTTGTTCTCTCTAGGTGGAAATGATACTTCAAGCCTTAGAATATGAAAAAGGTGAGACTCTGTTGATGTTATCTTTTATCCCTTCACTCTATATTCAAGGGAAGACTTGCATCAAGTACTTATAATTATTTTTTTTTTACATCTGAATGTCTTGATTTTCATAATGTACCAAAAAGTGCCCAGGCTGAGTTTTCTGTGTTGATTGTGGCAATCCCACTGGCATTCAGTAGAAACTAGCCAGGGTTCTGCATTTTATCATAGCATATATATGCAGACCATGAAACACTTCATTGCGCATTGCAGTTGCTGGCATGTTGTAACTTTTTGCCTCTCATACAGCTTCTAGATAATTAAAGAGTATATTTTGAATTGTCTGTTGTCATTTGGTTATTGGAAAAATAAAGTCCTTGGGTTTTATTTAGGAATACTAATTTGTAACATGGGTAGATGGATACCAAGTTATAAAAGGTAGACCAGTGGATGATGAGATTAATCCATGATTCCATGTAGAGTGGTGCAAAATTTTAATCCTTGATTGCACTAACAGACTATAGTGCTGTATCAAACTTTTATCATTCCCTAATCTTAGATTTTTGTTTTAATTTGATTGCCCTATTTTAAATCTTTTGCTGTAGGCCATTAAGTGCTTATAGTTATCACACTTTTCAGTGTTTTGGGGAGCATTACTACTTACGGAATTAAAAAAATCTACCTATTTCAACTTGGAATCTGAACTTTAAATAATGCCTTAGGATTTTAGATTGGTATAGGTTGAAGTACCATTTTTGCATATCTAGCTAATAATACAATAAACAAAAGGTTTGCAATCTGCACTGTATAACATGATCTTGCACTTATTAGAAATTTTAGCGGATCAAAAATACATTGGATGGCAACTGAAGTTGTTTCTGGCTTTTCTGCAGAGCAAGATAGAGATTTGGAGGAGTTTTTCCAATCAACTGCTGGTACAAACTTTTCTGAACTAATTTCCGTGTTCTGTTTTAACTTTTAAAAGCCTCGAAGCTTCTTGACGAAATTGTCAATATTTTGATGCTTAATCCTTTTTTTTAAGTTGCTGAATGTGAAATAAGTAGTCAGAATTGAACATTAGTTGCGAGTATTCGAAATGTTTACCAAGCTTATGAATTCTTCCTCAAATGTTTGCAGGGAAATTTCAGACGGAGGTAGGAAAAGCATGGGCCTTAGAAATAGCATCAAGAAGAAGAAAGGGGCATTAGTTTTCAACCTTATTGGGGGTATCTTTTGCTGTTTAAACTAGTTTACTGGAGTCCATAGATTGCATCATTAGATCTATAAAGTAGAGTCGAGAGGATTCACTGCTAAAAATGCCGAAATTCTAATTTTTTGAATCAACATATGTGCCTCTGTTTTCTAACTTTACCTAAACATGTTCAATCCCAGCTAGCGATCACCTTTACATTTATATTTTGGCTCACCAAACATTCAAACTGTTTGACATTAGCTTATTTTGGGGCATTTCACGAATAGTATGATTCGGGTAATAGCAACTGTGTTTTCTTCTTTGCTGAATTAGTTTGAACATCATTGCACAGTTAAGAGGAAAATTTTGAGTAGAATCCTCCTAATTACTTAGAAAATAAAAGACTGAAAGTCTAAGGATATTATTATATACACCACATCCAAATATTATTAAGAAGAAAAGACATGTTGAACATGCTAATACGCAGCAGTACCCTCAACCTCAACCAGCTTGTTTAATTTCTTACTGGTTAACCTTTCAGCATGAACTTCACTTCCTTGGTACCTTGGTGGCAAAGAAATTAAAGGGCTCAAGTTTTGTGCAAGTTTGAGAGCTTGTTGGTCAGCATTAACAATTTGATCGAAGCAAAAGTAACGACCACAAGTGGATGGATCCTCCAAAGCTCGAATATGAACATCGACAAGGAAATGAACATTTACAGAGGCTAAAACTCCATTTTCAAACATTTGAGCTGCTCCTTTTAAGTAAGAGAGAGTGGAGACTGGGTTTTGTTGAGTAACGGATGGCCCTAAAACAAGTCCCCCATTTATTGATACCATTTTAAGCCTTCTGTCCATTGCTAATGCCCATGCTGCTTGTTCTGATTTCGTCTTTGCCAGTGCATACCACAACTGTTAAAAAAAGATAAAAATTTTATGCTTATCCCACTGTTTAATCTCATATATTTAAAAATTAAACCCCTAAACCTATAGAATATTATTGGGTTAACCTAAAATCTTTTTGTTTGAAACAAACAAAACGTGTTTAAAATGAGTAAAGGAAAAAATACTTGAAACGACAACCCAACATAGTGGGAAATCTATTAGTACCAATAAGCTTAAAAACATTGCATCCAGTCACTTTATCTTAAACATAATATGATTGAAGATCATTGAACCCAACCCATATACTTAGTTGTCAACCTAACAAACAAAACTACTTTTAATTTATTTATTTATTTAACATTGACATATGAAATTATGATATTTTATATCACTAATATTCAAACATTTTATTTTATTTTAAAGAAATTTAATTTTATGCAATAAAAAATAAACATCATCATCATAAAAAGAAAAGTAAGCAACTTTATTCCCAACCAGCTGAAGTGGACACGGCCTTTCTTTCCCATTTTAATTATCTCAAATTTTCATTGTCAACATTAAGGGGGAAAAATATTATAAGAAATGGATTAATTATACATATAAGAATTATAGTTATTCTATTATAAGATTAATCTATCCTAATAATAATTTTAAATATAATAATAGTCTCTTATATTAAAGTGGCATTATTTATTTTATCCTTCATTTTAAATCTTAATTATTATTGGTTATCAACTTTATGTTTTAACTTAATAAACAGTTTAAATAACTATAATTAATTTTTTAAGAGTTTAAATAATTTGTTTAATTTTATGTGCTTTAAATATTTACTATTTGTTTTTATAAAAAAAAAATGATGTTAGAAAAATAAAATTGAAAAAATAATGGATAAAGGCAATTTCGCAATCAAATAAAAAAAACAAAAAAGAAGCATCCAAAATAAAAGATGTTGCCATTCAAAAATGCATGTCAAGTCATAAATAAAGAAAATGATGAACAACGCTAAAAATTTAAAAAGAATAAATTGGGTTTGAAAATGGGGTCGGTTGGGAGGATAGCATATTTGAGGTGTTTGGAAATCGGGTGGAATTAAAAATAATAAAAAAAAATTTAAAGAAAAATATAATTAAACAGAAAATGAATTAGGTAATTAAGGATGAAAGATTAAAAACCTTTAATTTCTTGCAAAAATCTGGATCACTCCAAGACCTCTCATCAACAACATCTTTGTGTGACCCAATATTTTCTTTCCAAATGGCTGCATTTAAAGAAGAACTAAACACAATCTTCCCAATACTAAAGGTCTGTGCACATGCCTCTACTGCATTTATTGCTCCTCTGACTTCCAAATCCACCATCTCATCCTGCAAATTAGTTAATTTAACTCCACATTAAACAACTTAAACTAGAACAATTAATGAAATGAAAAGAGAGCTTAATTAGTATTACATCATATCCCTCTGGACTATCCAAACAGCAGAACAAAGCAGAGCAACCCTTCAAAGCTGATAAGATGCTTTGATAATCCAAAACATCTACACTAAATAGCACTAATCTTTCCTCTTCTTTCTCCATTTCTTTGATTTTCTTCCCAATTTCTGTCTCTCCTGCTAGAAAAGAAACACTGGTTGAGATTGAGAAGCCAAAAATGGGGAAAATTTATAAGAAGAAATAATTTAAAAAAAAAAAAAAATTGCCTATGTTTTGAGTAGCAGCATGAACAGTGTATCCTCTGTTCAAGAGTCCTTTGAGAATCCAAAAACCCACGTAAGTTGAAGCATCAAGAACACAAACAGTGGGTGAGGGTATTCCATGATCATCCATTTTAGCTTTGGTTTTTGTTATTCTGGAACTGGGTTATGTTTTGTTTATGTTATGTTATGTTAGGGATTGTTTATATATATATACATATATATAAAATGAAGTGAGCAGAAAAGAAAGGGAGAGAAATAAAAAGGGAGAGGGGTTTAATAGGAGAATAGTTGGTGAGCTATTTTTGCTACACGTTTCCATCTACTACTCACCAATCACCATTTTTGCCTTATCATAAATGTTTTCTTGCTTCACTTTAATTTACATATACGTTTGAGCCAAAAAATAAATAATTTAAATATATGCATACATGGAAATCGGTTTTTTTTTTTGTTTGCCTTTAGTTACCCTCAAGAGGATTTGAATCTGAAAATCGGATTTATTATTTATACAATATCTTACATGCATACATGGAAATTAGATTTATTATTTATAAGATTTATTATTTTATACAACAAGATATCTTATAATTATATATAAAGAAAATAATGACTAAATACATAAATTCACCCTTGAACTTTACGATTTTTCCTCTAATGTAAACCTAAATTTTATGAGTGATTATTTATACATTTGAACTTAAACAAATGATCTATTAGACATATGAGCTTACATATATATGTAATTATTTAGACACTTGAACTTATAAAATTTGAGTGAACTCAAGCTCGCAAAGTGTCTCTTTTTTCTTAGCTGAGGTGCCATAAGTGCAAAGTTCAGATGTTTAATAGATTATTCGTGTAAAGTTCAGATATCTAATATGTCACTTGCAAAATTCATAATTCCATTAGGAAAAATCTATAAAGTTGGGGGTGAATATTTGGCCAGAAAATAATTATATCATAGTTGATGGAGC
Source organism: Croton laevigatus (assembly GCA_949640765.1). Classification (NCBI taxonomy): domain Eukaryota; kingdom Viridiplantae; phylum Streptophyta; class Magnoliopsida; order Malpighiales; family Euphorbiaceae; genus Croton; species Croton laevigatus. The sequence goes on along the minus strand of CATIWJ010011866.1, from coordinate 4,229 downwards.
TAAATGCTACTACCTCTGTTTTTTTCATTTCTTTACATTTCAAACAGCATGCTTAGGTTAAACTTTAGTGTTGATAATTTGATGGGTTGGATTAGGTGGATTAAAATATTATTTATATATAATTAAACTACAGTAATCATACTTTATAACTAACCTAAACATACTTTAATCTACCTAATCCAACCCATCAAACTATCAACACCAAAGTTCAACCTAAACATGCTGTTTGAAATGTAAAGAAGTGAAAAAAACGGAAGTAGTAACACTTAAAAGCCAAAAAAAATCATTATTATTTCATTCCTTCAAATTACACATAATTTTTTTTTTTTTTTAAGGATTACCACAATATTATTTTCATTACACACTACAATGGCATAAATTTTGCGTAAGCTGCAATTATCTAATACAAATGTGTTAGACTTTTTATTTGTAACTTTATAACTTCTAATTTAAGAAAACACCCAATAAAATATATCGACAGTCATTTACGTATAATTTTTTTTGCCCTTTTACTATTAACCATTAACTCTATTATTTATGAGTATTTGACTATATTTGTTTTTAAGTGTCATGCATATTTTTAATTTTAGAATGTAGGTATATTTGTCTCTAAGTTATATAAGTAATATTTATAAAAGTTTCGTGTTTTCAAAAAATTATTATAAAAGTTTAGTCTCATACGTAAAGTAAATGTATTTAATTATATTATAAAAAAGTAAACATACTGATAAAAAATGTTGAATATGGTTTAACTTTATTATTATTATTATTATTATTATTATTATTTAATTTTAATCTAAAGAGAGAGGAATGTAAGGATCGAATGCAGGTTTTTCTGATAAAATAGCTGCGTTGTCAACAATTGCGCCAATGCGCTAACACTTTATTATTATTATTAGTTTGAGAAAGAATATGGTTAAACCTCGAACATCAAGTAAAGTGTATAGGAAGTAGTTAGAGTTAATAGTTGGACTGGGTTGATGAAACGTGGGGAGTGTAGGAGGAGGGGAAGGTGGTAGTCCTAAAAAGAATTGGAGTTTGGTTTAGCTACGCAAGTGGGAATTGAATTATGAAGTAGAGAGGAGAGGAGAGGAGAGGAGAGGAGAGGAGTCCATGTCTTATGTCCTCATTTGAAAATATGGAAAATTACATTGTACATTTACTTTCCTAATTCCTTTATATGAATCTTCAATTCTGCACGGAATTGACTCATTAGTCATTTCAATTATAGTCTTCCTAATTAATTCTCAATCGTTACTAAAAACAAACCTAATTTGGTTTGATTACCCAAAAGGCGACCTAGTGATCAAAACTCACTCATAATTCTTGTCATCCTAGGTTGAATCTCTCATATATTCTCTCCGTCTCCTATAATATATATATTCTAATTGGTCGATTTAAAGAACACATTTCGCCCAGTTAGGAAGGTTGTAATGTAAATGGTGAATGAAATTAGGCATGTATATGGTCTGGTCTACTCGATCAACCCCGCATAACACATTTACAACATTTCAAACAAATTTCAATAATCACAAAAATTATCAACAAACCCACAAACAAAAAATCAATTTAAAAAAAATATTGTAAATGTGTTAGATAAAACTATGTTCTATTAGTTTATACATCATTTGGTCTAAAATTTTAAGAATATTCTATGTAAAGTAATAGAATATTTTTAAAATATTGACTTTTTAACTAAATTAATAAAAAGAATTGTAGAAACTTAATAATTATATTTATAAAATACATATACGAAATATTAATATTATGCAAAATATTCAGGATTAAATAATACTTTTTTTTCCTAAAGTGTCCATAAAAGTTAACCAGAGCTATCCAAAATTAGTAAAAAGGAGTACAGCATTTTAAAATTGATAGTGCAGGTACATTTACCAAAGGAAAGGAGAGGACTTTATGAAGTACTCCAAGTGTTGAAGCAGTAAATGACAATGTCACATAAAATAATTTTGGAAACAAAAGAAAGAAAAGGAACCACCAAACTAGCGTTTACTTCGAGTTAATTATCATTTAACTTATTTTATTTACAAGCAGCCATTCGTCATCATATCTCTGAATGGGTAAAAGGTTCCAATTCTCAGGCAAAAACAAAAGATTTTTTTAATAAAACAAGCTTAAACAAGAAACTAAAGCTGATTTTGAAGAAAGAAAGAAAGAGTAATTACAAGTTTCCTAGAAAAGCAAACTTCCTTTATATGTTCTTGGAAGTTGGAAAAGGAGTGATGTCCAAACTTCCTATGTTATTGGAAGTTGGAAGAGGAGTGATGTCGTTTGTGGCTATTATTTGTGGAATTTGTGATGGTAGGTAACCAACCAAGTGCTCCTCTTCTTCCCACCCACAACTCTTTCCCTACTCACATAAGTGTCTTTTTTTTAAGTTTGTAGATATATGTTTTTCGAGGTAGAGGTGACCACGGGTCGATTAAATCGTCTGATCGAAACATTATGAACTATTACTGACCCCTCTTAAAAACCGGCCCTAGATAAATTGTAACTTAACTGAGGTGATTTAAAGTTTGAAAAATTCTTGAATCATAACCATTGCCAGAATCGTCCGAACTTGCAATTCAACATTTTTTTATTTCTTTTGGAACAACAATTTGAACACTGGGTTACAAGAAACTAGGTTAATATTGTTTGAACCGTTGGTTGTAACCATTTTCAATTGTTGGTTCAAAAAGGACTCTTCTACCTTTGAATAAATTGTCCATCCCAGCAATTTGACAGCAAATCCAACAGCTAGGGAGTTATTTTGTGTTTTTGTACAAAAAGATCAAAATACAACAGAATTTCAAAATTTTTCTATGATATCAAAGGTATTGTATTCAGAAACCCTCACAAAATTTCTAAACCTTACTCCTCCAATCTCTATAAATTTTATTCACTCTTCAATTGTGCTATTTATTTATTTTTCTTCTTTATTAATATTGTAATATTTGTTGTTAATTGCTTATAAATTTTCCAGTGATACTAACTAAATCAAATAGATGATAACACTTATCATCATATATAGATATGGCTATACGCTACTCAGTTTTTCACAAATCAAGTGGTCGATGGCCGATAATATCTACTCTCTTGTAGAGATAGAATGTATAACACCCCTGATTTTTAAATGTTGAATTTCAAATTAAAAATGGTTTATTTTGTAATAAATTATTTTAAAGTGATATTATTGTCAAATTATTTTACATTTGTGGGAACAATTGAGGACAATTCTGTATTTTCCGCATTACTAATATTATCATTGCTTTTTGTTATTGTAATTATCATTATTATTAGTTTAAAAAAAATTTAAAAAAAAAATAATAAATGAAAATAGAAATAAAGTAATAAAATATATATGTAGTTTCGGTAGAAGGAGAGGGATAGAAAAGGAAAAAAAGAAAAAGGGCAGTTTTCGGGTATTTAATTATTTTGAGAGAGGGGATAAAAGAGTTGAGATCCATTCTTTTATTAGGGTTATTGCTTCTGAGAATTAGTTTTTCCGATAAACTAAAGAGAGAGCAGCCATAGTTTCATGTGCCTGTCAGATGTACGGTTGAGTGGTGTGAATTGGTTGAGTGAAGCTGGTTCGGTCAGCAATAGGGCCAGGCGCAATCTGGTACTGGTAGGCATGCTTGTGTGGATATTGATTAATAAGGTGAGACAATAAAAACTATACTTAATTAGATGTATTTCATGATATACATACATACATGCATCATGATGTGAAGGATATAATTTGGTTCTTTTGATTACAGAGTTCAGGAGCCCAATTATACTACTTCACGTTTTCCAAGTTGCGAAAATTTTTTTTTTTTTTTTATAAAGAATTTGTAGTGGTCTTTTGTTCATTACTTAAAAGAATTCAGATTTAAAATTAAAATTTATTTATTCTCTAAAACACTTCATTTTCAGTCAAGCTAAAATTTAATATCAATAATTTAGTGTTTCGGGCAGCTCTGTTTACTTTTAAATTATAATGTATGTGGACTATATATAATTTATGTTTTAAATTTTAATGAGTCTAAAATTTAGTTTATATTAATTTTGCTTGTTTTACTTAGATTATCCATTCTTATAAGGTTTAAATTGTGATTGAGTTATCTCATGGTAACACGTGATAAATTGGAACACTGCCATATTGAATTAATTGAATTAAGATAATTGATAGAATATTGAGATTAGAGAAATAGAAATTGATTAGATAGTACATTGTTAAGAAATTA
>CATIWJ010011819.1:0-19807 GCA_949640765.1 Croton laevigatus | reverse complement strand
TATATGGGTATATCTCTATTATAAATAAGGATTAGATTGCATGTACTATAACTCTAATATGTTGTGTAAGACTTAATACTCTCTAATGTGTATAAATATTGTGTATGTATTTGACATTTGGATTGTTAAATAAAATGAACTTTTGAAATAAATAATAAAAATATATTTTAGGTATTTGTTGAGTTCGTTACTGTGCAAGTGGGTTCTATCAAAGGAGTCTGGATTTTAAGTAGGACCATTGTGACCTCTCCAGTCTTTCCTGGGAACCTATCTTAGACTGGTGTTCTGTCTAGGAAATTTCTTTGAGAACTTTCCTTGGAACTCTCGACAAATAATAGTAAATAACTTGAAAAAGAATTAGACGATTAAATATGAAAGTAAAAACAGTAGTAGCCCTCTTATGGCTTTACTACTGTAGATCTATAAGGAGCGCAACAATTTTGGTGTGTAGGACTTAATTCAAGCTTGTAAAGATTTCTCTAACCCTAAATCCTTCGCTTGCTTCATGCTTGCTGAACAACCTGTATTCTAAAGCCATTGTTGTACTAATGTTGAATTTGAATGGTTTTAATTGTGTTATTGTTAAGTTGTATGGACTTTGGAGGTTTGACATTTTAGATATTGCTTTTTGAATGTGCGTGATGTACTTAATTGTGTATTTGAACTTCTGATGGACTTTAGACTTGAATTTCATATTGTAGGTTTGTATTTTTCTTTGGTTATGATGTTGTTGTGATAGATACATATTTAAAGTATTGAATTTTAGGTGTAATTTTAAAATTTTGTTAATATATGGAGTTGAAAGTATGTTTATTGTAAAATGCAGTTTGAAAATCAAGAGAAACAAGTTTTGGTTTTGCAATTTAGGTGATGGCTCTGTTAAAAAAAAATAAAAAAAATTTAAGTGATGGGAAAATTTAGTTTTTAATTGAATCGAATCAAAATCGAAACGAAATATTCGGTTCGGTTGCTGTTCGATTTTTCCTTTTGCGGTTCAGTTTTTAGTTCCATCTTCTTAGCATTAGTTTTCTTTTTCGGTTTGACATTTTTGAACCAAACTGAAAATGCCCACCTCTAATTTGGAAGGCTAAAATGGTGCAGTTTTGACACACACACACACATATATACAGTTGATCTGTAGACTACAATTTTCCCCCGTAGACTACAATTTTCCATCAGTGTTAACTGCAAATTGCACCACATTCCGCAAATCAAACCATGTATGTTGTTCGATGCAGTGCAAGCAGTTAGGTGTATGGGTGTTCATTCGTTAAAATGAAGAAAATTTTTCAAAAATTTTTACCGAATGAAAAAAATAAATTTTTTTTCTGAACGATTTAACGAATTAATTATTTCTTACGAATTCTCCAATTTAACGAATAATTTTCTTATTTAATAAATTTAACATTTTTAACGAAATTTTATAAAAATGTAGTAAAAAAAGTACGAATTTAACGAATAATCTTCTTATTTAACCAATTTAATTTGTATTTAATGAAATTTCATAAAAATACAGTAAAAAAATATACATGAAATTTCTATAAATCTTCACAAATTTTATGTATAATACATTAATTTGAAGAAAATTTTTCTTTTAACGAAAATTCCATAAATTAATGAATTTCACAAATATTTTTATGAATTAACGATTGGAAATATTTTTAACAATCAAATTTTACGAATTTCACAGATTTTATAAATATTATAATTTAACGTTTTCATTTAAACTGTTAGTTGGACGGTATTTTTTGATTTCGACCAATTTCGCTCTCGCGGACTGTTGGAGCATAAACTCGCAGCCGTAGAAGAATGGGGAAAATGATCCGATGTGGAAATATCTAGTATAAAATTCTCCACGTCATATCAATGCCTATAAAGTCTCACAGGTACCTCGTGCAACCGGGCCCACCTTAAGCCACGTATGCCACGCATTTCTTAGCTCTTAACTATCAACTGTGTCGTAACTAGTTTCTGATCCTCTTTCATAAATTTCTTGGATCTGCAAAAGATTTTCTTGAAAAAGACTTCTTTCATTTTTCTTCTGCGGACAAAAAAAAAAAGAAATGTCCTCACTGCAACTTTCTGGTTGCAGTAGAGCTCTCCTACCTGCAACTTCCGTCTCACCATCTTCGTTTTGGGGAAGAGATCTATGCTTCGTCAATGGAGTCTCTGTGCCCAAGAAAGAGACTAACCAGGTTTTTCGCTTCACTAAAGGAACCGTTACAGTTTATGCAATGTCCAGCAATGGTGATAAATCTTCGTTTAAGATGAATTTGAATGAGTATATGGTAACTCTGGAGAAACCTTTTGGTATTCGCCTCGGTCTCTCTGTGGATGGCAAAATCTTTGTTCATGCAATAAAGAAAGGGGTATTTAATGTTTAATTGTTTGGTTTCTATTTTGTTAATTGTATTTTGGTGACTGAAATAAGTGAATGTTATTTTTCAGAGTAATGCTGAGAGGTCTAGGATAATAATGGTGGGAGACACTTTGAAGAAGGCATCTGATTTGTCTAGCGGCAGGCTCGTTGCGATCACCGATTTTGGGAATGCACAGTAAGAAATAATTGTGCTTTTGATGGTTGTTCGGTGATCATTAGTTACGGTTCTGATGTTTGTCCTGGAATTTCTTGGTGACTCTTTAGTTTGGGAGCAAATTATGAATTCTGGGTCTTGATGTAGAAAGTAGCAATATATGCGTGGTTCCCTTCAAAAAGGATACTTATGTACACTTCAGTTCCATCTGCTTGTGGCCATTGATGATTAAGCCCTAGTATTTAGTCCAATTTCAATGTTTGTTAATTTTTTTTAACTGCCGGTGGTTTGTTCTGTTCATCAAGTTTTTGATTTTTATTTTTTCAGTTTTTGGTTTCCTCAGGGAGCTGCTGATGGAGAAGACTGGATCTTTTAGCTTGATCCTTGAGAGACCCATTTCCCCCTTTCCAATTCATCAATTGCATCATTTGAGTGATTTAGACATAATGTTCAACAGAGGACGTGTTCCTATTGCCACTTGGAATAAAACAATCTTATCATCAAATTTGAGAAGTTCTGAAGGCAGTGGGAACTCTGGTTTTGTAGCATTTTCTTCAAAGTATTTAACATCCCCAGGATGGAAACTTTTGAATGAACAAAGTGGATATGTGGAATCAACAGCAGTAAACATCTTTCGTCCTCCTGTGAGCCAATTTGTTGGTGTCTTTTCTGAGATGCCTGGAGATGAAGAATGGGGTTATGGGAACTTTCCTGTGGAGGAGTATATCAAGGCCTTAGATCGTGCTAAAGGCGAGTTACACTACAATCATGGTCTTGGTACACGTTATAGTAAGGTGTGATGTTTGTAGACTTGGTGGTGATCAGTAATGGACTCTTCACATCAAATCTTTATTTGTTTTATTCATATTTGCAGATTACAGAGCAAATATATGTTGGGTCATGTATTCAAACTGAAGTTGATGTAGAAAACTTGTCTAATGTGGTAAGTGCCTTTGCCTCTAGGACCCTATACATTGAGCTTGATAGATTATACTCCTGGTGTATGCGCAATTACTCAACTGAGCATTTCCTATTGACATGTTGGAGAAATTGGAATATGTTGGTGTTATGCAGAAACTTGCAACTTCTTCCAAATTCTTTGTGTTTTGATTTCTGAGGTTCTTTGTTATACTCCTAAATGTCAGCTTTTCCAGTGAGTCTTATTTCCGATGCACATCTCAGTCCTTACTCTACTTTTAAAACAGGGGGTCACTGCTGTACTTAATTTCCAGAGTGTTACTGAAGCAGAAAACTGGGGTATCAATTCCAATTCAATCAATGAGGCGTGCCAGAGATTCAATATTCTTATGATAAACTATCCTATTAAGTAAGCAAGGTGTCATATCAGATTTTGTTTGTTTAATGGAGAAAGATGTTTATAATTATACCTGGCCCCTGGAATTGTTCATTTTCATCATGCTATGCATTTGTATTTTCATGCTCTCATGTGCTTAACTTTCAAACTTCCATAGATGTGTGACCCCTCATGCTCGCATTGGGTACTCCTTTTTTAGTGTTTGCACTCAACATTACAATTTTCTATTGTAAGAGAATTTGATAACTCAAAAGGTGCTATTAGAAATTTACTTATTCAAAGAAATAATATGTTATTACCTGGAAGAGTCGAAGTACATGAAGAATTTAATGTACATCAAGGTAAATTTGCTAGTAATTTTTTGCAGGGATGCAGATTCCTTTAACATGAGGAAGAAACTACCATTTTCTGTTGGGCTTCTTTTGCGCTTACTAAGAAAGAACCATCGTGTTTTTGTCACTTGTACAACTGGTTTTGATCGATCTCCTGCTTGTGTGATTGCATACCTTCATTGGATAACTGATACACCCCTTCATGCAGCTTATAATTTTGTCAGTGGATTGCATTCATGCAGGCCCGACAGGTTATTCTTTCAGACCCTGTTTGTTACGTACTTGATATTTAACTATGCTGGAAATTGTCTCAAATCTATATGATCTACTTATTTTGGGTTCTTAAAGTACAGTCAGGACTTCATAAACATCTTTTGTTATATGTATCATATGTTGTTGTGGTTGTCTATGGTTTCTACTCTTGTGGAACAATCTCCTTCCCAATCTAGTAATTCTAATGGAGTCAAGGGATCACTATGTTATTCCAGTGGCAGGGATTGGAAACCATCTCTTTTTCTCTTACTATTCACCAACTTTATCCTAATTATTTACAGTACTTGCAAAGGGATATCAACAGTTAAAAGAAAGTAAAACATTCTTTTTCCTGTGAAAATTTTACAACTTGAAATTTTTTTCTCCTTTCATGTTCAACAAAGCATATATGTTATAGATTTATCTTATTGGCAGACCAGCAATTGCTTGGGCAACATGGGATCTAATAGCTATGGTGGAAAACGGTATTCATGACGGGCCAGCAACACATGCTGTGACTTTTGTGTGGAATGGTCATGAGGTAACTTATGCTTTAAAATTTAAACAGTAATATAAGGTAGCTGTTATTTTTCTCGTTCATATGATATGGAATTTGGACTGATATGTTAAGAAGCTTGAAAATTTTAATTTTCAATCACATTTTCTAAATGGAACAAACTGATTATAGAACAAATTGTTTGTGCCTCTGCATGAAAGGGAGAAGATGTCTCCCTGGTTGGAGATTTTACTGGGAATTGGAAAGAACCAATGAAGGCAAGTCATGTGGGTGGTCCAAGATATGAGGTTGAAGTTAAACTTCCCCAAGCAAAGTAAGTAGATGCATCTCCACGATATAAACCTTTTAAGTTGCTAAATGTTGTGGTACATGAGGGTGGGAATTGTATGGTTGCGTAATGTGATCTTTCTTTAAAAAAACAGTATTGTTACTATCTGGGTTTGAAACAAAGATCATATAGTTGCAACTATGTTTTCTCTTACTGATTCTGTTTTTGTTAAGAAATCTATGATTGGTTGGTTCAGTCTTTCTAAGCTGTTAACTAGATGCATGGATTTTTCCAAGCATCTTTATTGATGCCTGTGTTGACTTGTTGAGTTCAAGATAATACTATCGAGTAACACTTCTTGCTGTTCTTGACATGGGATTCTATGTGCAATTTTGAAGCAGGGGAAGGATCTAGGGTTAGGGAAATCTCAACAAATAGGCTAGAATAGAAAGATTGAGAGGAACATATAGGGTTATATCACAATAACCACAGAAATTCAAAATATTTGAATAACTCTTATAAAAATAACGATAGAAAAAACTGATTACAGCAACCTACGGCTATACTATTTATAATGACCGTAACGTATACCAAGCCTAATTAAAATATTATACTAAATAGGAATCCTAATTAAAGAAGGAAACTAATAAACAATACTAAGTAAATAAGAAAACAGAAAATAATAGGAAACTTTCTAATAATTAAAAGAATCCTAAAATAATAGAACTCTTCTACAGCAGCAACTACTATGCTCCTGCATCATTCTCCCCGGGCAGGTTGAAAAAAACTCGGCTCCTAATGGGTTGAGTTTACATATTTCAGCCATGAGAATAGGGTCAACTCATGTGAACTTTTCTTTAGAATACCACATACTTAGAGCTTTATTTTTAGTGAACAACATTACAAGCCATTCAAATAATCTATCTTTCAGCTCCTCTATCTCTCCTAGTGTCCTACATTCTTCAGCCTACTATCAACAATAACATCACTACTATTTTGGTTTGATTGTTCTTTTTCTGGCTTTGTAAAACTAAGAAGATGCTTATCCAAAGGCTTTTCTCCATGGACATGAAACAAATTAATCCTTTCCTCTTCTTCATCAAAATAATAATCATAAATCTGTTCTTGAAGTCAATTTCTTGAACTTATTCCTCTTTCTCACCCTGAAAATCATGGAACAATTCTTCCAATCCACCTCGTGCTGCTTGGATTGCGGTTCCAGCTTTGTGAAAAAGGTTAATTTTGTCTTGTAACAACCATTCCAATCCATCTCTTGCTGTTTCCTTCATGGTTCTAGTTTCATGAAAAAGGCTTACATCCATGACTTCATCTTCAACCTCAAGATCTTTACAAATCTTAGGTTGTTTGTGGCCGCCTTCCGGAATCTCCATTTGGGCTTCCATGGGTTCCTAATGCTGCAAGGCTTGTACAGCCTGGGTCAATTCTTCAATCATTCTCCACATCTCAGCCATCTCAATTTGTTTGGGCTGATTGCTAATAATCTACCTTTACCATGGTCAATCATAGTTTCAAAACAGGATTAAACTATGCTCTGATGCCAATTGACGCAAGGGATGGATCTAGGGTTAGGGAAATCTCAACAAATAGGCTATAGAATAGAAAGATTTAGAGGAGTTATATCATAATAGCCACAGAAATTCAGAATATCTGAATAACTCTTATAAAAATAACATAGAAAAAACTGATTACAGCAGCTTACGGCTGTACTATTTATAATGATCGTAACCTATAATAAGCCTAATTAAAATATTATACTAAATAGGAATCAGGAAACTAATAAACAATCCTAAGTAAATAAGAAAACAGAAAATAATGGGAAACTTCCTAATAATTAAAAGAATCCTAAAATAATAAAACTCTTCTACTGCAGTAGCTACTATGCTCCTGCATCAAATTTTCTTGGTGTACATCTTAGTAAATTTGTTGGAACTGGTGTAATCTATTTCATTTTCTGTTTTGTAGTCATAGTGTATATAACATATCAATAAATGAAAACTTATCATCATATGCTGTTAGTTTAGCATCTTATCCTTCTCTTGTTTTCCTTGCCATTGATTAGTATACTGGTTATACTCGATAGTCAGCAATTGTTCTTTCCTTGTAAAACTGCATGAGACTTGGCAGGATACATATTTAGAAACAATTGTTTCGAGGATACGCATTTAAAAACTGTATCACATCATCTACTTTTTTTTTAGGTATTACTACAAGTACATTGTTAATGGTCAATGGCGGCATTCAACAGCTTCGCCAACAGAAAGGGATGAAAGGGGAAATGTCAACAATGTAATAGTGATTGGTGATACTGCAAGTGTGAGGCCTTCCATTCAACAGCAAGTGAAGGTTGGTGTATATGTGAAATTGAAAGCAATTGTTTTTATATCATATTTTCTGATGTTAAAAAATTTGCGGTGCTTAATTTTCTGATTGTTTGCCTTTTATGTCATATACTTTCTTGCCTAGCACCTAGCTTATTTATTAACTCAAGTAGGAGATAAAATAAAAAGATATTAGGAAAGCAATTTGCAAAAGGGACCTAAACAAATCCAGTTGCTTCTTTATTTAAGATCAAACTTTGTTCAAACAAATGCTGTCAAAAACGTTAATATACTTGTTAAGGTTTGTGCTTTGCCGGTAATCCCACATTGACCAAACATAAAAGACCTGAAGGGCATATAATAAGGAAGGTAAACCTACCAAAGTGTCCAAATTAGGAATAATGAATTTGAATAATGATAGACTTGACTAATGACTCCTATCAACAACAGTATTTGGTGATTTTCTTCCCATGGCCTAGTTTTTTCTTATATTTGGAGTCTATAGAGCTTTCCCCTTTTTTCCCCTTTTAAAAATATATATTTCATATCAAGTTTTTTATGTGAAACTTTTCAATAGGATATTGACTTTGTCATCTGCCAAGTTTACCGGAATTCTAACTCATTTTATCCAATACTTAGGACTCCAACATTGTGAAGGCAATTGAGAGAGCATTGACAGAAAATGAGCGGTTTATGCTGGCAAAAGCAGCTCGCTGTATTGCCTTCTCTGTTTGTCCAATCAGACTAGTTCCCAAATAATTGGGGACATCTCAGGTGAGTTACATGCGCATGCTTCCACGGCTACATATGTTCAAAAACATTCTTTTCTCAGGCTATAGTCACTATACATATCAAATTTAGCATGCCAAATTGTCAATTACTTGTGTACAGAAATTTTGTTGTGTGATAGTCTTAATAGAAATAAAAGAATCTTGTAATTCTACCACGAAAGAAAGACAGAAGATGCCTCTCAAAGTTCTTGAACTTCAGTTACAACACTTCTTTTCTTTTCTATTGTTCCCATGAGCACTTTTTGTAACCCCAAACAATGTTGTAAAACAAACAATTTTTTTCGTTAAAATAAAATTGTAAAATAATGTTGATTTGCAGTTCGTCATAGCACTAAAATAAAATTAACTTGGCATCTGCCCAAGTTTATACATTTGGATTTGGAAGGGGTCTAATGGTAAAACACCCAAAGTTGGAATGCAATGCAATGCAATGCAATGTACTCAGAAAAAGGAAATATTCTTCATTAATTATCTATTTTCTTAATTGATACATCAAGTATTTTAAAAAAAAAGGCAAAATATTAGTAGTACTATTAGTTACAGCTGTGTTTATTTGGGTGGAATTAAAGGTAAATCCACCTCATCACACCATTGCACGCACCTGGTCTCAAAATATGAACTCTTAACTTGATTTGGGCAATAAGTTACCCAAACCTGCCCTCCTATTCTCCATTTCAATACACTTCCTTCCATTTCTTTGCTAATTCTCCACTCTACTCCTTCCCCATACTCATCTCCTGCGAATACCAATCCTCTTGTTTCTGTGTATGGTCTTCTTGGCCCATCACTGCTCTCACCCTTCATCATTTTCCACGTTGCTACTTCATTCCCATAGGTATTATTATTATATAAAACGGCGTCGAATATCACACTATTCCCTTCAGCATCTTGGTCCCACCTCCAGTTTTTTATCTTTGTCCTTGTTGCCATTTTTACCCCTGTTTTCACTTTTGTTGGAGCCTTTGATTTTGCTGCTTCATCAAAACTGCCCTTTCTTACTTTCTGCATTTCCATTTCTTTTTCTCCATTATCAGTGGACCGACCTAAACTGAACCCTGCCACATATGTTGCCCCCACTTCTGGCCCGACCCAAACCCGAGCCCTTGACACAAAATGTCTCTCCTCTGCATACTCAAAATCATCTTTTTTATTAAATCCTAATTTCACCACGTGGAACCGTAGATTATCAACACGTGCAATAACCCGAATATACCCATCAAAATAGGTGACAGAATATTCCAACTGTAAAACTGCCTCCAACTGTTGGTGAGCCAAGGCATATTTGAGCACTGAATCCCTAGCTTCGAGGATAGCAAATTTACCATTTCTAGAACATTTGGCAACATCCATACCCAAAATTGGAGCATACCCTTTCAGTATCCAAAATCCATGAGCCTCCACAGCATAAGAAAATTTTACATGTTGCCCCGATAATGGACCCAACAAGTGTAAACCCGAACTCACTTGTTTTAATATGAGCCATTTGGTTAACATGTAGCCAATTGTCCGCATGAAACACAACTCAGCATCTACTCCAACAGTAACCAAGAAGGTTCGTAAGACAGGACCCTTTTCGCCGCTCAAAGCTTCAAGGTTTGGACCCAATAGTGACTCAAAATACAAAGACCCAACATCACTGGGCGCGTCACATATACACAGCCAAAACAAGCGCGTAAGAAACACGAAATTAAAAAAACTTGAAAATGACTCGGGTGAATGCGAGTCCATAATCCAAGAAATCGGGTCAGGTTTGAGTTTCTGTAGCTGAGAACGTGGACAAGTGCTATTTTGCGCCATGGGTGAACGGGTTATGATTTCCTGAAGAAGCTGAAGGATTAGAGGAAGAAAGGATTTGTCTGAGTTTAAAGGACACGTGTCAGAAACCCAAAGAATCTTTGAAGCACTATTAGGATGAAACCCATGCAAGCATATTGAGAAGTTGACCAAAGAAACTGAGTCGGACCCGGAAGTTCTCTCTGCTTTGAGTTGAATTGTTCGAGTTGAATCTTCATTTCCGGCTTGTTTCACTGAGGAGCTAGCGAGTTCGAAAATTTGAGTCGAGTCTGACTCAGACCACTCGGCCGAGTCAGGAAGCTCACAAATCCAGGACCATATATCCATTATCATGAAAGTTTGGAGTTTCTGTTTGGTTTATTTAGAGAAAGGAATTGTTTGGTTACTGGGATTTTAATTTAAAGAGAAAATGAGTGAAAATAGAAATGAAAACTTGGAGCCAACATTAGCCATGGAAAGAAACCAGTGGCTGAAAGTTGTTAATGAAGATTTATTGCTGAAGGATTTTCTTTAGATGTTTCTATCAATGGCGTTTAACGTTTATAGGTATATGGTTGACACACGTTTACGAAGAAGGTAGATAATGTGTAATTGCATGCATGTTTAGTTTTAAATCACAAAAAAATATTTTGTAATTAACAAAATTCGAACACCGCAAAATATAAATTATTCGAATATTGGTTTTGAAATAATGTATCCAATTATTTATAGCTCCATACTGAAAAGAAATGATATTTTTTATGAAAATAATTTAAGTCACAAAATATGCTAATTTCTCTAATATTAAACACTCTCTCCCTTCAATTTAAGGCAAACCAATAATTGCCCTTATAATATCTTTATAATAGAGTATTTTTTGAAAAGGATTTTACGATTTATGGTTAGTAAGTTAATACTACTATAAAATTTTATTAAGGATAATATACTAATTTTACACATTCCTTTCATTCTCAAATGGAGATTACCGAAAACGATAAATTTGAAAATTTTTTCTAAGTAAATTAAACGGAGTGAATATTAAAGTAGTTGGTAGTCCTTACTATGCTTTGTTTCGGTTGTCGTGGTTGCAATCGTATTTTTGTTTATTCTCACACAGCTTTGTCATTTTATTTTTTATTTAAATGAAAAATAAAAATTATAAATAAAAGTTTATTTATTTATTATTTAAATAAAAATTTAATTTACACTACATTATTGGCGTTATCTATTTCTATAGTTAGAATTTTCATACCTCAAAACCCAAATCTCTTACCTATGTAATTGGCCCCTTATTATATGGAACGTAGCTAGAAAATTTGGCGTGGGTACAAAATTAAAGTGCAAAATCGACAGTTTATTGGCATTGATATAAATATTATCTAATTATTAATTTATTATTTAAATTATTTCGGGTAACAAAATTATTTATTTATTTTATTCTAATACATAGCAAGCACATAATAATAAAAATTTGATTAAATATGAAAATTGAGTGAATATTTGGCATACATTATTAAAAAATTAAAAAGTAATAATCAATTTTAACCTTTAAATAAACGAATTAAATCTAACCATTTTAAAATTTCTGTTAATTTTGATATCTATAAATAATTAATTACATTAAATAATTAAATTACATGTGTAGTGCATTTAATTAAAAAATTTTACAAAACGGAAGGTCATGCTTTCAAGGTATAGCCAGTTCATGAGGGGAACGTTCAGCCTAAGGCGAGAGTAGGGAAGAACCCAGTGAAAACAATTGAAAGGGTGAGCTTCCCAGATGTCCTCATTTAGGCTGTTCAAGAACTGGATGACTTGAGAGCCATTTGGAAGGAAGAAGTAGGGGTTTACTTAATAAGAGTAGAAAGAGAAGCGTTGTGGGGTGAAGATAACTAGAGGGAAAAGCTCCAATTTATAGGAGATTTCCAGAGCCTTTTGGTGGTTGGGGGAGTTAAGAAGGATTAATGGCTTTAGTCCTTCCCAACAATGGGGAACTCAGAAGAAGGAAGGTGGTTCGTTTCAGAAATCAAATTGATTCTGTATGTAAAATGAAGATTTCAAAACAGATTTAAAATTTAGTGATTTAAAATGGGGAACTCAGAAAGTGATGTACATTATTTAGTGATTCATGGTTATATCATTATTCAAGTGGTAGTGTGTTGGAAACCTAGTTCTAGGCATTGCATTTTCCTACTTGCATTAGACTGTTTCATAAAATTTTTCGCATATGTATGTATGTGCTTGATATATTTTATCTTATTTTTATGGTGATCAGGTATGACTTGATTACAGATTTAAGGTATCAAGGTTCTCTTTATTGGATAGTGGTATTATCTTATCTTTGCAGTACCTCATGTTTGCGGAGGTGGTGAAATGGGGAGACAGTAGTTGCTAACATGGAACTGAAGAAAGATATTTGAAGTTCATAACAGTTAACATGGTACAAGTTTGTTATGGGGAAGGTGAGCATTGCAGTTTTTGTTCTAATTAGAATTTCCCTTAAATGGATTGAAATGCATAATTTTTGTACAAGCATCCTAGCTATCATACAAGAAAGTTTTAAAGTTAGGCCTTTGAATTTGGTTTAAATGACCATTTTGATGATTCCGAGTTAAGCTGTATGCATTGCATTCCCATGTTTGATTTGGTAAATATACAATGTGAAGGGATTTCTTAAAGTTATATATCGTTATTAATTTGGATTAGCACAGGTAATGAAGGCAGTACAAGCATTGACAGGGTTTTGTGTAGGCTATTCCATGCAGGGTGTCAAATATTGCACATACGATTGGTGGTGTTATAGGCGGCGTCGTTCTATTTTGGCATGTGAACAGAATTCCTTCTCCAGAACCT
Source organism: Croton laevigatus (assembly GCA_949640765.1). Taxonomy (NCBI): domain Eukaryota; kingdom Viridiplantae; phylum Streptophyta; class Magnoliopsida; order Malpighiales; family Euphorbiaceae; genus Croton; species Croton laevigatus. The sequence goes on along the minus strand of CATIWJ010011819.1, from coordinate 6,833 downwards.
TAAACTTCAAGTAAATCTGTATAAAAATTGATCTATCATGTTGAGTTTTGTTGTGAATCCATTGAGTTTTCTGCACATTTTTTGTACCCGATTTCAAAAGAACCCCCTTTTAACCAAGGAATCGGTCCAATTAATGGAGTACAATCATTAATTGATTAAAGTATTCGTAATTCATTTAAGCTAAAAAAATATAAGTGAGGCTATATCACTCAAAATGAATCGGCTCATTACAATAAATGGATAATCAATGCAGTTAATTTTTTTTTAAAATAAAATTATCTAAATACTTATAACATATTTTTGGAGTTGATTATTTAAGAAAGGATAAAAGTGACGATCAAAGAGCAATGCTATATGGATCAATTTGAACCCAATCAAAATTCAGAAAATAACTTAATTGTCCTTAATTTTTTAACAAAAAATTGATTATAAATATGATATTTATGTTATAGAAAAGCGAAAACAACTCATCAACATGAGAGAGAAAATGAAATATAATAGGGGTATTTTGTCATATCAAAGCCAATTTATGTATTTGATAATGTAGTAAATAACACTTTTTAGGTTAAAAGCATATTTTTACTCTTAAATTAAAAAAAAAAAAATTAGAGTTACTTCCTCTTGTTGTTTTGCATGTGCAACTTGGATCTAGACTTACCAATTGCAATTTACGATTTGTACAACCATGGCTGCCACCGCTTCCTGAGTAACCTCTCCAGAGTTGTGGAGATCATTCACTAGTGAGTTACGGAGTATGTTCTTCATCTTCGTCTTCGTCTTCATCTTCATCATCATCATCTTCTTCTCCTTTTTGCACTTTTTAATGTTTGAATCTATGGGTTTTGCCATTTTTCTTTTGATTTTCGTTTGGTTTTTGTGTTTTTGAAGAGATGTTTGTATTTATATTAGATTGTGTTGTTGTTTATGGGGGAGAGATCAGTTATGGTGGCTAGGATTTTTTTATTTTTTATTGGAAATAAGATGAGATGTGGTATATATGAATCGTATACCCTGGTATACAGAAATTCATATACCCTAGTATACGAGCCATATTGATAGGTTGTAATTAATTCCACTTTATTATATTTAATTTCCTCGTATTCTTGTTATATTGTGTGTTTAATTGTGGAAATTATGTTTATTTTGATTTAGGAGGTGGAATGTGGACGCAATGGTAAAAATCAACTAAAAAGCGTGTTTTTATCCTTCCATATGAAAATCAAGTCTTTTGGAAGAAAAGGAAGAAATTGGACAGATGAACATCTCCTACAATGCATGACCATGCCTTATAACGACCAATTGAGATCAAATAGAAGTAAAGCAAGAAATTAGGCAGGAGATCATTTCCAACAAGACGTGATCACGCCTTGCGAACGACGGCCTGCTGGAAGAAAACATGAAGAACGTGGAATTTTCGAGCCAAATTCAAAATTTACCTATTTTTATGATATTTCCACTATTTTGGAAGTGTTGGACAAGAAAAACATTTCCTAGGGTTTTATTTGTCTAGGTTTTCCCTTTTATTTTCTCGAAGCTTGCCTTCCCATTGAGGGAGCCTAATTTTTCTTATTTAAGGAGTCCTATTTTTGCAAAGAAGGATACGCAATTCTAGGGCATCACAAGTTTTTCTTCCTCTACACTTTTGTTCTTTTTCCACTATGAGTGGCTAAGTTCTTATTTCTAATTCATGGGTGAATCGATTCCAATGGTAATTTTGTGAGGCTTGTACTTAAACCAAAATTTCTTCAATCCAAGTAATATTTATTTTCTTGTTCTTATTCTATGAATTATTTATATTGATTAAATTGACACCTTAATTCAATATTTATTTTTCTATCGCTAATCATGAGTTTGTGATCCGTAATTGTCATGAATGATTGAATTGAGTAGCAAGGAGTTGGCTCATGTGTGTGTAAATTGAGGATTTCCAACAAGCGCCACACTGCCCTTCCATGCACACGGCCAGTGTCACCCTTCAAGACCCCTATTACATAGCTTGCATGATAGGCACTAGGGAAAATAAAGATACAAAATTGATTAAATTGCAGGTTTGTGAATTAATTAGTTTTGGTTTGGTCATTCTCACTATTCTTAATGCTATCATTGAATTGATATGGAACGACTGTGCCCAGTTAAGTTAATGATAAGATTTGATTTTGAACGATTGTTTGAGTCTATTATATTAGGAGAATAATTGCTTTTTCGGGATTCCGATTTAGTAGACTAAGTACTTGGATTTGAAAATTTGATCTTTAAGCCTATGATCAAGATTACAATTGGATAGAGTTTACACCCTTGAATTGGAAGCTCGGTAAGATTTGATTTTTATTGATTTTATTATTTAGTTTTTATTAATTCCTTGTTACATCTAATTTTCTTAATTCAACAATTCAAAACCCCCTTTTTTACTTTTGTTTTAAACTTTGAGAAAATAATTACATAGTTCTTTTGGGATTCGATCTGTTCTCACTATTACTACAAGTTAGTTTAGGTGAATCAGTATTTATTTTGAAGGGCTTCGACAACCCTGTCACATATACCATATGGAAATTCATATACCCTATATCCGGTATATGTTAGTCCATGTCTTCTTCTTCTACTCTAAAACCTTAGCTACAATTTAGTTTTCTATCCTCCCAAAAACACAAATAGAATCGAAAATGAGTAAGAATAAGAAGGTGGAGATGAAGATGAGAGTCAAATATGGATAAACAGAAGAAGGAGAAGAAGAAAATAGATAGATAGATAGATAGATAGATATGAATGCGGCAGTAGTGGGGGCGGTCTTCTCACTGGTGGCGGCAGCAGCAGTGACAGGGGTGGCATGGTGTTTATTTTTCTGTTTTGCTCGGTGTATTGTTTGTTAGGTTTTGAATTAGGGGTTCATAGTTTAGAGTTTTAGGTTTAATTTAGGTCAAATGTGCTATTTACTACCTCTGTATTTGTAAATTGTTTACATTTCCTTTTTTGAGTGTATTGTTCAATTCTTTACATTTTCATTTATAGTAAGTTTTGTAATTGTTTATTATTATTTCTTTATTGGTATTGGTTACAAAGTAAGTTTTGTAAATGATTAGTAATTATTTATTATTATTTCTGTATTGGTGTTTGTGAAAAGTTGATTTTGTTGGTTTTTGTATTTTTAGAAAATCAGAGGTAGTACTATATTATTGAAACTTGATGCTATTTACTACTAATTAGTTTCTAAGATGTGTTATTTGCCTCCAAACACTTTAATAGTTTTTTCTATAATACTCTTATTTAAAATACCTAAATACTTTGTTATCAAAGTTATCAAATAATTAATATATGGGTATTTTGGTAAATTTGTTTTACCCTTTTATAGAATTAATACAATCTTAATTGTTTCTTAATAGGTGCGCATAAAAGGAAAAGACTACTTAAAATAGATATTAAGCTCAAAAATTAGTGAATTGTGAAAACAAGACAAGATAATGCCCAAGAATAATAAGGTGTATCACTTAATAATAATCAAGAGTCACAAATTAATTGAAAAACGTTTGCTTCTCTCCTCCCTCTCCAAACCCTACGTTATTTTTTCACTGGTAGCTATCCATTTTCTTGTTCTTTTTATTTAGTTTTTATCTTTTTTTTTTCCCTTAAAACAGAATTTAAATCTATGCCAATTTGGATAAGATTTTAAATTGAGCCCCCATTTTATTTTTTTTTATGTTTCATATGTTAACAAAAGCAATCAATCCTGCATTAAAGATGTTCTTAGATCCAAAACTTGTTTCAAAGAACTAATTTGTTAGTTTATCCTTAAATTTAATTTAATAACATTACATAAAAACTTACTCATAAAACATGGATTTTTTTTTAAAAAATATTTATACACACAATAATACTTAGACAAAGAAGGCAATAGAATGTTGACATTTTGGAGAAATAATGTTGACATAATTTTGTTGAAGCTACACTATATCCATAAAAGACAGCCAAATAATAGTCCCCCGTATGAGAGAGTTTTTAGATTTGCTAAGAAAAGCAAACATAAGGTTTCTGAAGGCAAAGCATTCATCAATTTGGATAGAGGCGTAGTTAACCATAATTCACTAATTATGGCTAATAAGGATACTATTATTTTTTCCTTCGACCACATTTGGACATTTGATTTGCTTAAAAGGTAAGAATGTTGCTTCCTTTCTGTCCCTTAATAATATTTTTGTTGTTATTATGTGTATTACTATTTTTTTTTCTTCATTTGTTAAATAGAATTTGGGATTCGAAATTTTATAGCGTTGTGCTTGTTTCTTCCATAAGAAAGTAGAAAACTAAAAGCACTCAATTTGTTTGTTTAAATTAAAAATAAAAAATAAAAAAGCTTATGTAATTAGAGTTGGGCTATCGGCATTTTTAATTTTTTTTTTTATTTTTTTGTTTTTTTTTTCGGCTCAAACGGTTGATTGTTTATACTCAATCCTGACATCAATTTCAGTGGTCAAGAACTACTCTGTATTACAGATTTCATATGACTACAAATTCAACGGTCTCAATATTATTTCATGTTTAATTTACAACATAGAGTCAAAATCTGCAAGTTGTGGATCACTGAAATTGATCTCGGACTGAGTATAAACATTCAATTATTTGAGTTGAAAAAAATTATATAAATATATTATAAAAAAAAAGGAGGCTAGAGCGTCTCGAAGCAAGTTGTTTTGTCAAAGTGATGTAATTAAATTTGCTCAAATTTATATATGTCATATTAAATTAAGAAAATGTATGTAGGCAAGTAGAATTGAAAGAATGGGATTGGGTGTTCAAAATTCAAGATGGAGAACGCATGATGGAGCTCTTAGGGAGGAGAAAACAGACTGATGATTTTTTGTTTTTGAATTATACAAAAGAATAAGGGAATGAGGCCACAAACATCGCAGTCTGAATAGAAATGGGCAAAATCGAAGAAATGGAGCAGAGCCATGTTTTGGAGATTAAAAGGATAGGACCTTATCTCTACCTTGCATCTCACATTTTCACCTTACATTTCCATCCATCGATTCTATAATAATACCTATCCCTATCTTCTTCCTACATTCTTTCTCCATCACCTTCTCTACTACTTACACGTGTTACCCCTTCAACAATTTTTCTCTCTATTTAATTGTTATTATTTTCCTGTATAAAAGTATTTCTCTTAAAAATTACTCATTCAATATGATTTATACATACGGAATACATACGAAGAAAGAGAGAAAATGCTTTTTTTTTATAAAGAAAATGCATCCACATTGTCAGCACTTATTTGACGTAAAAAGAGGACTATCCTCTAAGTAGTTTACAATATTGCCTAATCCGTGAGTTTTTTTTTTCTAAAAAAAAAAAAAATTCTTTATAATGCAACCTTTCTTAGAAAAAATAGTTAATAGAGAAATCAACCTAATTTTGTGATTCATAACTTTCATTAAGGTCATCATAATAATTTTACTCATTCAAACTTTTCGTAAAATAAAATTTTTTTATGTAAATCAAATGTTGAGTTTAAAATTTTCCTTTAAGTAGAACGGAGGATAGAGGAGGGATTATTATTATTATTATTAAGAAGTTTCTATAATTCACAAAAATAAATGATTAAGTCCAAGTTTGTTTTAAAAATTATAAAATCTTATAGTTGAAATTATTTTATATTTTTCTTTTAAACAATTATTTATATATTTTATTTATAACAGTTTTTTTTTTTAATTACGACACATTAAACAAGATCTCAAATATGTATATGAATTTAAAAAAATATATATTTATTCTAACAAAATAAAAAAAAAAAGATTAAGTTTAAAGTTCACTTTGGAACTTCTCATTTGGTTTTCTAAGGTTATACCATAATCCACAATGTATAATGGAATATGCGGCCTGTTTCATCTGAACGTTAAGCATCCAATCAAAATAAAATTATTGCTTATTAAAACCCAAACAAATGCTATATAAGTTCAATATTTGCAAAGAGGATATATATATATATGTACAAGACCAACATACATTTATGTAAAATGTATTTGAGATTTTAAAGAAAAAATGAACTGAAATGAATCTCCAACGTCCAAACCTAATCTACAAAGGCAGAAGCTTAGATTGATTAAGCTTTCGCTTTCAAAAGAGGAGCTAATAAAAGATGTATAAAGCAAGTGGAATGCAGTGTCGGTTGCGCAATGTCGACTGCTTCAATTAACGGGTGGTGCCTCACCTCTGTTTCTCCTTCTCAATCCTGTGCCAAAAGACCTACATTTAGTCCCTGCGTGGTTGCCAGAGTTAGCTCTTCTCCCACCGGCAACACCCCTACTCTTATCAGAAACCAACCTGTTTTCGCTGCTCCTGCTCCTATCATCAACCCTAACTTGGTACTTTACCTTTTTTTTTTTTTTCTCCTGCATTTTATTTTATACACATTCCCAAATTTCATATTCATTACTTATGGATTCTTCAGTTGCTAACAATCATGTTTTTGTTCTTTGTTTAGGGAAAGCATTAGTGTTTTTTTTTCTTTTTTTTTATATTAATAACCAGGTTTTCGAACCCATCAACCTGACTAAATTTCCATTCACATCGGATGCTCAAAATGTTTAGGAAAATCATTAGTGTTTTTTCAATAAAAGGATAAGAGAGTGAAAAATATTTTTGCAATTTCAATTCATTGATAATCATATGGTTTATCCATTGGTGGTTCCATCGACAAAGGCTAGAAAATATTGCACATTTGTAAAATAAATAGTAAATAAATTTCCAAATTTTAACACAATTTTTAATTTTTTTATACTAAAAAATTTTTTATTCTTCAAGAGAAAAGTTTTTATGTTTTCAAAAGGGAAAAAAAAAGA
>CATIWJ010011808.1:0-32890 GCA_949640765.1 Croton laevigatus | reverse complement strand
TTATTAACCACCTTTATATACATTTGCCGTGCAACAAGATATTATGCAAAAATATTTAATCTAATTATGTTATTATCATTTGATAGATTGTTAGATGGTAGAGATGCATTTCTAGTTATGGTATTTTCTTTTGGTTTATAGTAGGGGTGTGCATCGGTCGGGTTCGGGTTCACCCGAACTGAACCCGATTAACCCGAAACCCGAATTTCACTCATATCTCTCCCCCGAACCGAACCCGATAAATATTCGGGCCCCGACCATATTAATCCGATCAACCCGACCATATTCATAAAATCAATTCTTCAACGTCACAATTCCAAACATAAATAATGAAATATTAGTTCATCTTAACACCACAAATAATGAAATATCAGTTCATCTCAACACCACAATTCCAGCAAATATCAGTTCATCTCAACACCACAATTCCAGCATAAGCAACAAGGAAAAATAAACAAAATATCAACAGAAGATTAATGACAATACTGTACTAGGTTCTGCCCTGTTTTGCAAAACGGCACCGTCTGGTCTATCTTCAACCTTGCCTTTCGTTTCTGTCAGCCTATTCTTCGTCTGATTTCCGGTGGAGCTTTGGACGTCTTCAACTTCCGAACTCTTTCTTCTCTTTCTCGATCCGTACTGTTCTTTTTTCTTTCGTTTTTTAATCTGGAATTTGATCTACTGGGTTCTTTATTTTGGATTACAGAATCGAGAACCTTCGATTATGTTCTTGTTTCGATCGTGAAGAACCCAGCTCCCCTTTATTTTTCTGGTCGTCTCCAGCTAGTTGTAGCGCCAATCGTTTGATCTCACCAGTCTCTGTTAGTTGTCATTTTCCTTTGCCGGCAGTCTTTGTTAGAGATAGGAGGAGATATGGAGTTGGAGAGAGAGGAGAAATGGAGATATATGATTAAGTGAGAAGGAAACAAAAAATTAAATACCTGGCTCCGGTAGAAGGCAGTGTGGTGGTCGTGAAACAGAAGGAGGTGGAGGTGGTGGCAGTCGTAGAGAAGAGGTGTGGTGTTGGCGGCGGTGGTGTAAAAGAAAAGAGAGAATGAGGGCGGCGGCGTAAAAGAAAAGAGAGAATGAGTTTAGGGTTTTAAGATTATATAGGGTTAGTTGAATCAAACCGGCATAGTGTTAGAATATATTCGGGTTGTTCGGTCGGTTCGGTTTTCCTCGGGTTAAACCGAATAACCCGAAACCCGAAAATATCTTATTTATGCAAACCGAACCGACCCTAATTATACTTCGGATCGAATCGGATCGGTTCACGTCGGTTCGGTTTAGTTTTTCGGGTTAGTCAGTTCGGTTCGGATTTTGCACACCCCTAATTTCAATCAACACTAAAAAAGAAAATTACTTTTGGTTAATACGCTAGAATTACCTAAAAACTACTGCGAAACAATAATCTGTTAAAATGAGCATATTTCTTTTTTAAATATAATTTTCTTTATTTTGCCATACGACATCGTTTCTTTCTTCACACCCTTAAATAGAGAAGATAACTCTAGAAAGCTCTATCGCACGCAAAAACAATTATTGCAACCGAAAAGCCCTAAATTTCCCTCTTAAGATCTGTGACTACTTCTTAGATCCATGCGGCGGAGATGTTGTCAAGTAGCAGCCGAAGATGTAAAAGCAGATTGTCATTTGGTAGCATTAATGATAGGCTATTGGGTATTTTTTATAGTTCTTCTACTAGCAGCAGCAACGCCCATATCAGAGGTAAAAACAGATCTAGTTCATTTGATAGCCTTAATGATGCTTTAGGTCATTTTGATTTGATGCTTCATAGTAATCCCTTTTTAAGCATTGAAGATTTTGATGAATTGCGGTTAGATCTGGTTAGGATGAATCTATATCAGACTGTCATTTCCTTATCCAAATAGATGGAATTAATTTGTATTAATATTCAGCATCTTTAAAATCATCAAACTTGTCTATAAGCGTGATAATAATGGGCTTTGTTGGGAAGATAATATTTGTTGAAGCTCTAATCAAGTTTGATTAGATTTTTTATATAAGGTGTTCACTGAATATTAATACTTATAATGTGATTATGAAAGGCTGCTGTGAAATTGGTGTAGTGACATATAATACTATCATTGACAGCCTTTGCAAGGATAGTAGATTGGGGAATTGATGAGGTGATATATAATGCTATTATTGACAGCCTATGCAAGGATAGATTAGCCTTTACAAGGACAGATTAACAATATATGTCTTTAATAGTAAGTGGCCGTTAGTAGACTATGAGACTGATGAGGTGATATATAATGGCATTATATAACTTTTGCAAGGATAGATTAGCGATATATATTAGATGATCTTGGTGTTTGTTGATGTTCTCGGTCTTTGTTCGACAAAGATTAGTGAAATGAGCTTTTTGATGCAATGCTAATGGAATACTGAGTGAATGATGGCATATTTTGTAATTTTTAGCCATAACATGTTAGATTCATTCTTACTATAAAACATGAGGCAGTGCAACTTTGATGAAATGCCTCACAATGTATTAGTGAAACAGTAGCTAAGGTATTCTTTAGAGACTCTATGACCAGAGTTACTAAAAAAATAAAGTTTCAACGAAGAAGGATTCTCCATTTGGGAAAAAGCTCTTGGGTTGCACTAAAAGGTGTCAAAGTTAAGCTGCAGTAAGATTGTATTATAGAATAATTGTTCTACTGCCACACTAATTTTTGCTATATTTAGAGTTGTATCACTTCATTTTATAAATAATAAAATTCTAGTTCTATAGAATGATTGCTTTTAAATAAGCTTCATTTTGATTATGCCAATCTGATTGTTGTGACTATTCTGTTTAATCTTCTGATTCTGTATTCTCTGTACGACATAGTGTGCGTGTGTGTATATGTATAGCCTGTCCTTATTTTAGTTTCAGTTTCCTCTAGCAGAGTACCATTTTAAGTTTTTTTTCCCCCTTGCACTGAAACAAATATAATTTCATCTTTTTTGTTTTTCTGCAATCATTTATTTGTCATTTCTGTTTCTTTTTAGCTCAATGAAAATAATTTCATTGTCTTTTTGTTTTCTTTACTTAGCATCAATGAGTATGCTTTGTCTTATGATCTGGTCTGGCGATTAGGGATGTAAACAAGCCGAGCTAAACGAGCTCGAGTTTGAGCTCGAGCTCGGGTCGTTTATTTGTCGAACTTTAATATAAGCTAGAGCTCGGCTTGTGAGCTTGATAATTTTCGAGCCTCTCAAGCTTGGCTCGTGAATTTGAGCTCGAAAGCTTGTTAAAAACTCATTAGAATTTTAAAACCATTAAATCTAAACAATTTCAAAATAATCACTGATACATAATAAACTCATAAATTATCTTAAATTATAATTTAAAATAGTATTAATAAAACAATACAAGAAACTAAGAACAAGTTCAAATTGAATATTAAAACAACAAGCACAAGTTCAATAATCACGGTAGTTCAACTTCCATAGCAATAGCCTCTGCATCCGCATCCACATCCACATCCTATAAACAAAAGAAAAAACTATATATCACAGTAAAGGATACACATAATTACTAGTTCCTACAAATTCATTTATTAATTATTTTTGAAGTTTCGCAAAACAAGAATTTCAGTCAACTAGATTGGAGAAATAATTTAGTATTACTATAGTCTACATCTTAACAGCAACATGGGGAAAAAAAATTATATAAATCAATACTTTATTTCCATTGACTTGCATAAGCCTTGAATAGTATTTGGTAAACTAAGAAAATTCAGAACAGAAATGTTGATATTTCAACACTAAAGATCTGCAACATAAGGGGAGGCATTAGTAGCGGTACTCTGACCATACTACATCACAGCTCCAAATCCAATACAAAACGCAGAGAGAGGAGAATATAACAAAAAGAAAGAAAGAGATACAACCAATTCTAATTAGCTCCTCAGTCCTTACTTGCTAAATGCCACAACTATTCACAGTAGTAGCAGCTCCTACAACTGCATCTGCATCTGCATTATCTTCCAGCTCTTAAATAAGATTTTTTTATCTCTTTTTGCACTATGAACAAAGAATCACAGGAAGCAGCTAACAAGAAACAGAATACATATAATTTATTTTTCTTTACAACATACTAAACAGATTACACCTCTAATTCATCTAATGACCGGAAAGATTTCAATTATAGCAGAGTTCAAAACAGACAAATTTAGCATTTCAACATGTAAGTTGGCGTTTGTTTGAAGTGAAACAAATCAATATATACACTGAAGAAACGAATCATTTTCATTTGAATACAAAAGAAACAAATCATTTTCACTTTAAATCGAAGGAGATCATAAGTTAATTAACCTGAGCTTCTTCAACCTCAAGCACAACCAAAGCTGAGAGAGTTGCTTACCGGAGTGGAAGACGAAAAGGGTTTCGTCGGTGAGAGGAGCAGAGATGAAATTATTTCCAGTTTTCTAGTTGTTTATGTAGATGGAAAGGATAACGATTTAGGGATTTGAAAAAAAAAAAAAAGCTCGATTAAAGTGGCTGAAGGTGAAGCTAATGTTGGATTGAGCGGTGGTGAGACGAAGGGATTGATGCAGTTAGGGAGAAACTGATTCGATTGAAGCGGCTAGGGTTGTAAGGAGATGATTTGGGTGGTGGTGGGTAACAAAAGAAAGGGAAAGAACGGGAAGGGAGCGCAGTCAGAGAGAGGAAGGGTGGTTGAGGAAAATTAGGGTTATCATTAGGTGCGCAGCTCGTTTGTTCGTGATACATGCTCAAGCTCAGCTCGTTTATTTGACGAACTCGATTACTAAACTCGAGCTCGGATCGTTCAGGTGGCAAGCGAAACCGAGCCGCTAGCTTGGCTCGTTTACACCCTTACTGGCAATCTGCATAAATTATAAGGTTGTATTATAGGGATTGCTTTTTGATACTATTTGTTGATTTAGTTCGATCTTCTGTTACCTAAATTTGAGTACGAGTATCGAAAATGGATACATCCAAATGTTGCATTGTCAGGGATGAACATGGATACATCCAAATGTTGCATTGTCAGGGATGAACGGAAGAGGAAAAAAGTACAAATTGCTTTTCGACCATTTCCATCATTTTGACAGCAAGAAGGGAAGAGAAATCGTGTCAATCTATATGCTCAAATTCTGTTTTTATTTGTTTGATCACTGGCAATGAAGACTGTTGCGTAAAAAAAAAGGGACTGCTTGTTGAAACTGTGGAGATCCCACACTGTCGATTTCATTTTAGTCAATATCACCTTATGTTTCATATATTTTCTCCAGGTTTTGGATACTTAAATTATTTTTCAAAATAGCTTCATATATTTTCCCCTTTTTACTGTTTGAATACTATGAGGATGCTTGTTTTATGATCTAGCAATCTGTCAATTGATAAGGATTCATGCTCTATTACGTAAATTTGGTATGAGGGTTGAAAATGGATGCATCTCCATGCGTAGAAGTTAAAATTTTTCAGAAAATTTTGTACTTTTTGGTCCAACTTGGAATGTTGAACTTTTCGGTATCGAAATCCATGTGAGTGATTACTGGTTAATAATTATATTTACTTCATCTTTCTTATCTACTTTAAATTTGGCCTTTGGATCGGATTGCTGGGAATGAATGGAAAATGAGAACAGAAATTGCTTTTTGACAGCAAGAAGGGTAGAGAAATGGAGAGAATTCGACTCAAATTATAACCGATTAATTTCTCTCCATTTCGTTCCAAATGGTTTCTCACGGAATTGGTGGGAAATATTTCGGTTTCACATGAATTGAAACTTAATACAATATCATTAAGGAATTTGAACAGACCATTCTTCGCTTATATACTTAGAAAGCCTCTCTCTTTCAAGCTCTCTATGGTATCTTTAACAGTAACTTCAAGGGGAGTGAATTTTACACCTAATGCTCGCGCTCTTTCCTTCGAAACCTTGTACTTTGGCAAGAATGGCTTATCATCTGCACATCTGCATATAAAATACAGAAATTTTGACCGAATTCTGTCATTTCACGAACTGGGCAGGGTACAAAAAAACCCATAAATGACAACTAATTTAATCATCAATGTCGCGCGCGCGCGTGTATATATATATATATATATATATATATATATATATATGCTTGAAAAGACAAAATCTGTTCAAAATGACATTCAATACTCTGAAAAAACAATAACTTACTTGTCTGGAAGGCGTAAATTTGGGTAAAGTTTGCGTAAAATGTTCAGGAACTCAGAAAAGTGAGCAACTTGTTCTACTAAACAGTATCTTCCATTGGCAGAAGCTCTTTCAAAAGCCAGAACATGTGCATCTGCAACATCTCGAACGTCGATGAATCTAAAAGTTTCATTTGGAAATGCTTGACCTACATGTAAACAAACTCCGTATTGCCTCGATTGGATGAATTCATTTAAGATAATATAATATAATATAACGACGGCTCAATATGGAACAAGGTAGATTCAAAAGGTAAAGAGTACCTTTTATGTGATTCAAAAGAATCTCAATGGTGAGATTAAGATTAGGCTGTAAAAACGGACCAATAACCAATCCTGGGTTTATTGTAACCAGAGCAATTCCATTTTCATTTGCAAATTTCCATGCAGCATCCTCAGCTAAGGTTTTTGAAAGCATATACCAAAGCTGCAAAAAAACCATAGAACTATGTTATTATTTTTAAGTCTCTTCTCAATTGACACACTTAAATGATAATTTGTTTAGTTTAGTCCTTCGTTTTTTGTTCACGAACCCCTCAGTATTCAGACATCAAATTATGAGAGCCGATTAATCTAGAATCAAGCAAAGCGGGACCTCAAAGGACTGAAAAACTCTAGGTACTGAGTTTTTGATTATTGAAACATATGATTTCATTCCTTTGATGAGAAATTATCAAAGAAGAGCTAAGCCTCTTATGCTAATGAATGTTTGTGATATTTTGAAATTCTTAGTAAGAAATCCTTAAGAAGATTAAAAGCAGAGGAAGGAAATATTGTAAATGAAACAGAGCTTACTTTATTTTCCTTACAGTAACCCGGATCCGAAAACCAAGTCTCATCGACCACCACATCAGGGGTTAGAGGTCTGCCGTTGAAACAAACTGCAACCATGGAAGAAGTAAGAACCACTCTCTTAATACCAGGACCTTTTGCACATGATTTTAGAACATTAAGTGTTCCTTTTATTGCAGGTTCAAGCAAATCCTTCTGAAATGTAGACAAGACAACATAAAAACATGTTATTGGTTCGCCTATTTTTTTTTAAATAGATGACTGTGTGATGTTTCTGTACTGTATATTTTTGTTTTGGTATTAAGAAATTTACCTGAGGATCATTTGTGGAAATAAGTACAGGAGAAGCTGTATGAAATACGGCTTCACATCCATTAACTACTGAATCAAAAGCTCCTTCTTCTACTAAATTTGCTTTGAACAAGGTAAGTCTTTCTTTGGCTCCATCGAGTTTAATCAAGTGTTCTACTTTATTAGGATCATCTGTAATTTGTTTAAAAACAAGTTCATAATAAATTAATGATGAAGAATGATTCTCTGATAGCTAAAAATTGAGCTTCAAATGATCTGAATGAAACCCAGAATCTAAAATTCCTTTAGAAAGAATGAAATTCAAAAAATTTTGTGAATTTTATTTGCAAATCCAGATATTTATATCTCAAAATCTGGATTTGCAAATGAAGGAATTCATTTGTTCCAAAATAAAAAAACCCCTAAAGCTAAAAATTCTTTGTAAGTGAAAGTTGAGCTCTGTATGATCTAAATGAAAATTCATTTTGACCTAGAATCTAAAATACATTTTGGAATGAATGAATTTCACAAAATTTTGTGAATTTCATTTGCAATTCTGTATTTGTAAATGAAGGAATCATTCATTCCATACCTTAAAATCTAAATTTCTGCTGAAAACCCTAAAACTGAATTGGATTGAATATATTTTCTAGCACAAAATAAAAATCAAAGATATTATTCTCTGCTAAAAGGACCTAAAAGAAAGAAACATGATATTCTGCTCAGAAAACCAAAGGAAACCCAGCATCTCGAAACACAAAATCAACCAGAAAAGCTACAAAAATCAAACTAATTTGCTTAAATTAAGCTCAAAAGATTAGCACAAAGAAGCAGATAAGCTCACTTAAATCACGAACAGTAGCTTTAACAGTGTAATTCCTCTCCAGTAGGAGCTTGACAAGCCAAGATGCTATGAAACCTGAAGCTCCTGTTACACACACTACTCTTCCGGCTTCACTCATACTTCTTGACTTGAGTCTACTGTTCTGTTTTGCCAAAGATACGGGAACTGACCAGATTCAACCGAATCTGGGTTTTTATATTTTCTGATTTACGCCTGAACAAATTTGGTTCGGTTTAATAATGGAAAAACCGCACAGAAATTTTTCAAACCACAAATCAAACCTCAAAACTGAGAATAATCGAACCGTAATGAAAATTTTAATTCAGTTTGGTTCGGTTTATAAACCAAAATTACACATTGTAACTACAAGTATATAAATGGCCCAAATTAAGTCCATCACAATCACAAAGCAAATCCAAATGTCCAAGCTTAACAACACAATAAAACACCATCAATATCATTCTAAACGTTTAAAAACTCCATAAAAATTAAATATTATGAGTCCATTGCAACCAAACAACTTAATGATAATCTTTCCAAACTTTTAACTCTTTGATTCTTTTAACATAGGCAGCATTAATTATGTCTTGCTGGCCAAAATTACAAAAATCAACAAATAAATTTTCAATCATTAAAACTTATAATCAAGTGGAGTGGTGTAGGAACCAAATTTCAAACCTCATCAATCAGAATAGGGAAACGACGAGCTACTTGGCTTTCTGAAACTTTTGATATTGACATATCTAAGCAACTAAAAAGCTTAATTACATATCTATTTCAAAGTTGTCAATATCATCAATGGATTCCTTATCGCACATGGGTTCATCATCGTCCTCAACGCACATAGGACTCAAAAAACTCCTAAATGGATCAAAAATTCTTTCTCCCATATTAAATGCCCATTCCGAAGCCACTGTGAAAATAAGGATAGCCAACACTTCTTGTGCGATTCTTGCAAGAATAGGGAATCAAATTAAATTAATTCTACCTCCATCTCGAAAAATCATCAACTTGAACATCTCTATGGACCCCTAAATACATTGCTAATTCTTATTTTTGGTATTCAAATTCTCTACTTGCAAGTTTTCCTTTTTCAGGCCAAATACATAATTCCACACTTGAACTTTGCATGTTTTTCCTAATGGAACCTCTAACTTTGCGAACAACTTATTAGACACTCCAACTTTTGATTCTTAAATAAATACATACATATACATGTCAACACTGACAATGTGTTGCATGGTTTCAATCGCTAGAACAAGCATAAAAGAGACAAAAAAAATGACAATACCTCTGCTTCTTCTACTTATTCTTCTCACTATCGTTACCTTTATCACTGGCATTGCAAAGCTCAAATCGATGAGATATGGCCATCGTTCAAACTTTTCGTCATGATGAATCTGATGGTACTATTATTAAATACGATCGGTGGCCTGAGAAGAAGGGAATGTTGGATTAGGTATTTGGGTTTCAGGGTGCTGAAATTTTCTAATGTGTTTCTGTACTCCTTTCGGCCTTTTTTTAGCTCTCATTTTGGTACAAATTGATTCATCACCTTGTAGGCTTCATTTCTACATATATATATTTATATAATTATGGATTAATTTCTTTGATTCAATTTTTCGACGGAAAATTTGGGAGGATTTGTGTATTTTTTTTGTGTGTTAATTCAATTGTTATTATTTATGTTTTTTGACTCCTTACAGCTAAACAAATATGATGATGTTGAGTTTGTGGATTTTCTGGCTATATTTTGGTATTCCGACGACCTTTATTCTAGCGGCCTTTAATAGGTCAGCGCACATGGGAAACACGCATTGGGTCTCTCAGTCATAGTGTGTATTTATTTAAGGAATCGAAAGTTAGAGTATTTAATAGGTTGTTTGCAAAGTTGGAGGTTCCACTAGAGAAAATATGCAAAGTTTAGGTGTGAAATTGTGTATTTGACCTTTTTTTACCATGCTTCACAAATTTACCCTTCTATTCATCCCACCACCACCATCATCCTCTAACTCATTGGAAGAAGAGATGTTAGAAGCATTTTTAGTGTAGATTTCTCCATTGCTTTTCGATACTCCTCAAAAAGCTCTTCTAAGGACTCTCTAACCGAATCGTACAATTTAGTTCTCTTCTCCACACTATGTGTTTTATGTAAAACTGTCTCTCTATATTGAAAATTGTATCTTGGATAAAAAAATAGTTACTGTATAGATGAGTTTGTTCATATTACTGGAATCACTCCAATACTTGTCAAACTTATCTTTCATATTCTTTCCCATGCACTTCGATGCCTCATCACCACTCTTCATCCAACTCTGCAATATCCAATCAACGTCGCTAATCTCATTAAGAAAAGGTTTTACTAGTGACATACAAAGTGCCAAAAATACGAAGAGTAAAAATCTGTCATTTTTCTGACTTTAGTCCTATCATCACAGTCAGATATGCCAAAATCTTCTTTGAGTGAAGACTCATAAAAGGGGTCGAATCCCAGATTATTCTCAAATGCTTGCTCATACTTTTCAACAATCCGCAACATTAAATAGGTGAAATTCAAAGAAAATGAAGAATTTTTTGAAAAAAAATAGTTAAAAATATGATTAAAATAAATTAAATAAAATTTTAGAATTAGGATTAAAATGCATGTTTTTCATAAATTGGAGGGCTTAAAAGAAATTTGGTCATTTTATTCCTTTGACAGAAGGATCCAATTATAATTTTTCCAACCAATCTAACAGAAAAAAGGAAGGGAAATGAATGGAAGGACCTAAAATTTGGACGGAGTAAACCTTGAAGGAACTTAAAGCTTAATTTCCAAAATTGAAGGACCAAAATGCATATTAGCTAAAAACATGAGAATCCGAGAGAAGTTCTCTCAATTAAAAATTATTTTCATGAAATTTAGCATTTCTAATTTTTCATCTTATCTTTTTTTTTTTTTTTTAACGTAGACATTAACGCACGCATTTAAAGAGATGTGATTTTTGTTACCAAGTAGAATTGAACCCCCACAGTCCAGCTTCTTGAGATGAGTGTTTTCCACCTTACTACCCCACCGCCTCTTATCAAATCTTATACATGTATAACAAAATAATATATATATACAACTACCAAATTTAAAAGATTAGATTTTTAATTTCCATGAATTAGATGAACCGGCAATATTAAATACTTATTTTAAAAATATTTTGGTACTTTTTCAACCGCACATCTAATATATTTCCATTTTCAACTCAACACGCCTGGAAAACAACCGCTTAAAAAGTATACTTATGCTCATGAAGGTTCGAAATTACCGCATGGGGTCTCATGGACCAAATTGCTCTCAAACTAAGCTATCTTGTGTGTTTATTTGGTTTTTTTTATCGGTAACAAATATTACTATTTGATAATTTAAGAATCAACGTTTTAATTTGATAGTAAATTAGGACGGCTTTCTCTGGAAAAAAACAATAGCTATAGTATCCAAAGCTAGCAGCCTAGCACAATAGTATATAAAAAATTAATTACAAACTTAATTTATTTTTGTCAAGATTAGTATAGTTAATGATCATTAGTGTAATTAACGACTTATCTAATATATACAAAACCAATTTTCCATTGGAATTAGTGTATGTAACATATACAAAAACCATTTTTTCTTGTTCAAATTGGAGGGAAAGAAATGAGTGGAGAAGGGAAAATAGTATGTGTAACAGGAGGGTCAGGTTACATAGCTTCATGGCTTATCAAGTTCTTACTCCAAAGGGGTTATACAGTTAAAGCTACTGTTCGTAATCTCAGTAAGTCACTTTCTTTATATTTCCCCTTTTTTCAATAAGAATTTTGCATACGATTTGATTTTTTTTTTAAAATTTCATTTCTTCCCCTTTATTTTGTAGTATAATGCGTTGAATATCCAAATTTCTTTTTCCACAAAGTCAATGGCATCATTGTGTCTTCATCATTGTGTTGCCAAAGTCAACAACACCATCATTCTTGTTTGTCTCCCATTATTGTAAAAATATCAATGCTCTTTCTGTAATATAACTTAGGCTGTTAGTTTTTGCAAATGAGTGTAGCAGAAACGTGAGAGAGAGTTGCAGAGAGAGTGTGAGTGAAAGAGTGGTGAGGAAGAGAGTTTTTTGTTGAGAGAAAAACTTAAATTTGTGAGAGATGGTTGTTTTTTTGTAGTTGCGTGAGAATTGCTCCTCCTGTAATTCTATTACGTGATTAATAGAAGAATTTTCAACCTTAGCAAGTGGTATCAGAGACTTGGTCAGCTCCATAAAATTTTCTCTCCAAAAACACCCACTGTCAAAATTTCGTGTTTTCAAATTTTGCTCGAAAATAAAATTTGATCACACCACTGGGAAGAGCTCGACGAGAGGAGTATTCTGAAATTTTCGGGAGGAAAATCGCCCACCGGACGACGTCTCACGCGCCGCACGCGCCTGCGACTGGGAAAAACCAGTATGGCCACGCGCCGCACGCGCCAGCAGTGAAGAAGACGACCCAGTCAGCGCGCCACGTCAGTTCCACGTCATCAAGCCACGTCAGACGGTGCCACGTCAGCTACCACGTCATCAGCCACGTGGGCAGCCACGTCAGGTCTGGATGACACGTCAGCGCACCCGTGGGCTTCTCAGGAGGTGACACGTGGCGCTCTCTCTTTCTGCCACGTCACCAGCAGATCAGATCTCTGGTTTGAACCGATCTGGTTCGGTTCAGTGTGTTTGGAGGCTCGGTTCGGCTAGTTCCAGGTCGGTTTCTGAAGAAGTCAGACCGGTTCCTAAGCTTTTTCAGCATTTCGGATCCAATCGTGAGCTCGGTTTTGCCTAATTCTGCTTGCATAATCTGGTATAAGCAAATTGAGGCATTTTTCATGGAATTTTCAAGCGCGGATAGGATGATCCCGCTTATGCCAACTAATTAAAATATGTGGAAGCCAAGAATGGAGTTAAGCTCCGCATGGATGGTTATTTCCTCCGGAATGGTGATTCCGAGGAAGGAGATACGTGAAAATGAGTTCCACATGAAGAGTTATTCCCTCTGGAATACTGATTCTGAGGAAGGAGATATACGGAGATGAAAAAGTCTCTAAGATGTTGTTATTTTCCCTTATTCATGGTTTACGAAAAAGGATGAGATACCTTTCTCTAAGGTGTTCATAGAAAGAGAGAATGTATTGACTGAGGGGAGCTATAGAGGAAGATGGAAGCGTCTCGCCTGATGAAGCAGGGGGAGCTAGAGAGTTGACAAGAGAAGTTCTTCCTTTTCTGTGAGAGAAAAGAAGGTGATATAGGTACCCTACTCTTTGGCAGTAGGAAGTGACGGAAGAATCTGGAGGGGGAGTTTATTGAATATCCAGATTCCTTTTTCTACAAAGTCAATGGCATCATTGTGTCTTCATCATTGTGTTGCCAAAGTCAACAACACCATCATTCTTGTTTGTCTCCCATTATTGTAAAAATATTAATGGTCTTTCTGTAATATAACTTAGGCTGTTAGTTTTTGCAAATGGGTGTAGCAGAAACGTGAGAGAGAGTTGCAGAGAGAGTGTGAGTGAGAGAGTGGTGAGGAAGAGAGTTTTTTGTTGAGAGAAAAACTTAAATTTGTGAGAGAGGGTTGTTTTTTGTAGTTGAGTGAGAATTGCTCCTCCTGTAATTCTATTACGTGATTAATAGAAGAATTTTCAATCCTAACATAATGTAGTTATGTTAGTGCAAATTTTTATGTTCTTTTTGTTGAAATTATAAAAATCCGGCAGAGATTGATAGAATTGGAGGATGTTAGAGCTTTTATGTTTGCAAATAGGCCTGGACTTTTTAATGCTTGAGCTTATTGATATTAAAAGACTAGTATTATCCAAGTAATTAAGCTAGTTTGTGCCCTTACAAGTCTCAGCATTTTTAATCGATGTGTATTTCGATTACTTTTGAAATACTTGTGTTAAATACTTGATACTAACACTCATACAAGGGGTACGGTATGGAACTCTTACAATACAATTTAGAACAAAATGTGCAAAAATCTCAGAGAACTGTTGACCCTGACACTTGGATATGTATCCATTTCCGACACTCGTACCCGAGTTTGGCTGATAGAACTGTGAAATCAAATTTAATTTCAAAATTCCATAAAATCATCTCTCATAACGTTGTTTTCTTCTTATGAATTATGCAAAATGGCAACAGATGATCCTAAAAAAACAGAACACTTGCTTGGACTCGATGGAGCCAAAGAAAGGCTTCAATTATTCCAAGCAAGTTTAATGGAAGAAGGGTCTTTTGATTCTGCCATTGAAGGATGTGAAGGTGTATTTCACACAGCATGTCCATTATATCATACAAAAGATGTACAGGTAATTTTCAATAATTGAAACCAAATATTCTTTTACATATATCACTTATGTTAAAAAAAAAAATATTTTAGTTATGTTCAATTTCAAAATTAGTAGTTATTTCAATTTTGGAACGAATGAATTTCACAAATTTTATGGATTTTATTTGTAAATCCACATTTTTATATCAAAAATTTTACATTTGCAATTGAAACTCACAAAAATTTGTGAAATCTATTCGAAGTTGGATATATGATGGAATCATTGAACTAACTAACCTTGTTGAGTCGATATGCAAAACACATGTTAAAATTTAAGTACTGTGTGTTTTGTGCCCATGAGATTATTACACCGAGGCAAGTTGTTATAACGGTTTTATCATATAACTTCTCATAAAACATACAATTACATATTTTTGAATTGTCTTTTTGGTTGTTATATTTCAGGCAGAATTGATTGATCCTATTGTAAAAGGTTCTATAGATATTCTTAAATCATGTGTAAAATCTGGTTCTGTCAAGAGAGTAATTATAACATCTTCGATGGCGTCAGTCATGTTCAATGGCAAACCTTTGACATCAGATGTGGAAATTGATGAGACATGGTTTTCGGATCCTGATTATTGCAAGTCCATAGAGGTATGGCTTTAGTACAACATCAATTAAAGTGAACTGAGTTTTTTCTTTTTATGAAACCGAAAACTTTTGTCTGGGCTATATATGCACTTAGAAATTACCGCTAGGTGTGCATTTTTGTGTATTAGAGTGAAGAGTTGCTGTTTCTTTAAGGGCATTTCTATATTTCTTGCAGTGAGACTACGAGTTCTTTGTTTTTTTTTTTTCACTTTTTTTTTCGACTTGCATGATAAATTATTTATACAAAGTTCCGATATCAACTTCAGAAGTAGTAATTTACAGACATCGACTTTGTATTATAAATTTCATATGATTGCAAATTCAACGGTTTCAATTATTTTATGTTTAATTTACAATACAAAGTCAAATTTTATAAACTGTGAACCACTAAAATTAATCTCGAGATTTAATATAAATAATTTACTGTTCGAGTAAAAAAAAAAAAAGGTTTTACAAGACAGTCTCGCTTGCAGGCAAAAAGCATTAGCCTTTCTTTAATTATAAGCCCCAAACAGTCCAGTCCTATACTTTTAAGGTGTAGTTAGATTTGGATCCATACGTGAGCCCAGAACATACTCTGCCTTGATAAAGGTTAAATCCCTCCCTTTGTATGGGGCATAATTTTGGTCCTTATTTTTTTCCCTATATTTATTTTTAACCAAAGTTTCACCGCAAATTTGTCACAATTCCATGGGAATTTAGCGACAAAAATTTTTCTGTCGCTCTTTTTGATCTTTCATGTAGTAACTCTAATGGGGCTCGGCATGAAAGCAAGTATAGACGAATCCCACATGGACTCGAACAACTGCACTTTATCATTAGGAAAAAGAATTTGTTATATCAAAAACATTATTTTGACAAGTTTATGTAATAATTTTTGTGTGTTTAATCATATTTATATTTATATTGCAGCCTTTGTATATATATGCAAAAACCATATCTGAAGCAGCAGCATGGAAATTTGCTAAAGAAAATGGACTTGACATTATCACATTACATCCTTGTTATGTAATTGGTCCTTTTTTACAGCCAACTGTACATGTAACTGTTCAATTGCTTCTCGACTACATAAATGGTAACTTTCTTGAAAACAATTATCATGTTTAATTCTTTCCAAAAATGTAAATTAAGAATGCAATTATGGATATTTCGTGTGCAGGTGAAACATATAAGAACACAGTAAACAGGTATGTTGATGTTAGAGATGTTGCATTAGCACATATTCAAGCTTTGGAATTACCCTTTGCTAAAGGTAGATACTGTTTAGCCGGAAAAGTTGTACTGTTTTCGGAGTTTTTCGAGCTTCTTCATCAGCTTTACCCTAATCTACATCTTCCTCAGCAGTAAGTCATTTGCGCTAACAACACAAAATGTAATTTTTAGGCGATGTTTAGTAAGCTGTGATATTATATAGCTGTATAATTATATTGATGGAATTTAGCAAAATGTTATAAATAAATTATGTTGCATTATAGCTTACTAAACGTAATCTTAGCATAATATTATATCATAAAGACTTATAAGGGTGCAAACTAATCAAATTAATCTGTTAGTATTTGCGTTTTAAAGCTGGTAAGCTTAAATTCAATTAAGTATAATCCAGTCCATTTTCAATTCATTGTGGCCTCCTCATATTTTGTCAGCCTCTACACGATTTTGCAATTTCAACAAAAATAAAGCCTTATAATCTGATCCCTTTTTTTTTTTTTTGCCCTCTTCCATGGTAGATGTGAAGATGATAAGCCTCTGTCGAAATACGAGATTTCGAAGGAGAAAGCAAAGAGCTTGGGTGTCAACTTTACTCCATTGGAGGTTAGTGTTGTAGACACCATTGAATGCTTGAAAGAGAAGGGGTTTCTCAGCTTCTAATCCACACAATATGTACTAAAGGAGGCGAGGAAGTTCAACTATGTTTCTTTCGTTATTCTTCTATCTATTAAACCTCAGATTTAATTCCCGCAACCTATCTATTATTCTATATTTGATTTATGATACAGATTGAAATTTCAAGACCATAGACTTATTGATTGTGTGCAGATTATCTAAAGTTTCAGTTTCGCCTGTTTGATGTAATTTGTTTTCCAAATAAAAAAAACAGGTTCTAATAAAACAGTTAATCGATATGAAACTCTGCCTACATATGTAAAATCCAATCTCAAAGGCTTAGAAGCATCTTCTTGTTATAAATTATTAAACTTTGTGTTTGTGTTTTTTTTTTTTTTTTGATATTTTTTGAAACTAGAAGGAATCAAGAACCACCATCATCACAATAATTGAAGTATTGGGACCAAGAAAGCAACAAATACAATAATAATTAGAATTGTTAATTAACAGAATGTGTGGATGATGATATGGTAAAGAAAATGACTTAGTACTATTGCTTGTTCAAATCCCAAATTATTTTTTATTGCCCCTTTTTATAATTAATATGAGTTTCAATTAAAACGAGAAATATGGTAATATAATCTTTCTTGAATTTTTTTTCCAAGTTTCCAATATATTTAGCTCATAAGTGCAAATTTTGGACAAAGAAGAAAAGAATGAGTGAAGAAAGAAAAGTTATATGTGTAGAAGGAATTGTAGCCTCTCTACTAAAAACATATTGGGCATGCATGATTTAAAATGCAATATCATTAATTTAACATTTTAGCTCACAATCATTTCAAAAATAAAAAAATAAGCAATAATTTAAAAGAATTAAAAATAAGCAATAATCAAGCATAAGAATAAAATATAATATAATTAACAATATCACAAATAATTGTAGAAAGAATATGCATTTACATCCATAGCTTCATGTTACAAAGTGTGTGTGAAAGGAAAAAAAGTAGGGAAAATGAGCGGAGACGGAAAAGTAGTGTGTGTAACAGGTGGATCAGGTTACATAGCTTCATGGCTGGTCAAATCATTGCTTGAAAATGGTTATACTGTCAAAACCACTGTTCGTGACCCAAGTGAGTCATTTCTTGATTATGGGTTTCATTTGATTATACAGTAAATCAATAGCTATTTATTTCTATGTTTATGCTTTTTAAAATCCATTATTTAACCCTTTTAATCTTGGGTTGTCTCTATTTCAAGTCAATTTTGATTGCTCCTTGAATTTCTTGAAGTGGGTGATTGTTTGCTGCTGATAATTTTGTATTCTGCAAGTATTTCGCTTGTCTAATGAGTGGATTAACCAGCCAATTTACTGGTTTCATGAATATTTTGTATAATCAACCACAAGAATTCATTATCAAGCAAAAAAAAAAAAAAAAAGCAAATTACTAAAAATTTGGATGATTTTAGGTCTTTCCTTCAATTGCAGTTCTTGTTTCTGCAGTTTTTCAACCTGTTTTATGCATTATTTCCCAGCTGATGAAAAGAAAACCGCACATTTGCTTGCCCTTGATGGAGCTAAAGAAAGACTTCATTTGTTCAAAGCTGATTTGTTAGAAGAAGGGTCTTTTGATGCTGCTGTTAATGGGTGTGATGCTGTTTTCCATTCAGCTTCCCCTGTAAATTTTGCTGTCAATGATCCACAGGTCCATACTTCACAAATTTTCTCTATATTCCAAAATCAATCTTCATATTTTGCAATCGGTCAGTGGCTTGCTATTTTATTTTTATGGCCAAAATTGGCTGTTTTAGTAGCAGTTAGCTGTTTTCGCGTTGACGACACATAAATGTTCACGCTAAATGTACTATCCATGTCCATGTATCAGACAGAATTGGTTGATCCTGCAGTGAAGGGAACGCTTAACGTTCTTAAATCTTGTGCCAAAGTGCCCTCTATTAAGAGAGTGATAATAACATCCTCATTTGCTACTCTTCCCTATAATGGAAAACCACTCAACCCCGATGTGGTAGTCGATGAG
Organism: Croton laevigatus; assembly: GCA_949640765.1. Lineage (NCBI taxonomy): Eukaryota > Viridiplantae > Streptophyta > Magnoliopsida > Malpighiales > Euphorbiaceae > Croton > Croton laevigatus. Next base: position 13,942 of record CATIWJ010011808.1, on the reverse strand, counting down.
ACCTGGTTTTCGGACCCATTTTTTTGCGAGAATCAGAAGGTTTGTCTTTCTTTCATGCTAATATATCATGGCAATACTCGCTATCTTTTCATATCTTAACTATATTTTGTGATCAGATATGTGATTTCACTTGTGGTTTTCATTTTCCAGCTTTGGTATCAACTGGGAAAAACATTAGCCGAGCAAGCTGCTTGGAAATTTGCAGAAGAGAACAATATTGATTTGATTACTATACATCCAGTATTTGTAATCGGTCCTCTTTTACAACCAAGTCTTAATCAATCTGTTGAGATGATTCTTGACCTCATAAATGGTACTATGCTTCTACAATACAGCTATTTTATGTTACACATATAATCTTTCGTGTGAATTTTAAGTATTTTTCAATGTTCTTTTACCTTCAAAAAGAAGAAATCTGGAAATCGCGTGATGAAATGGCCCAAAAATTAACAAATAGCTTGAGAATTTATGCTTGAAGTTACTTCTTGTAGGGGCTGAAAAATACCCTGATGCATATTATAGATCTGTTGATGTAAGAGACGTTGCTTATGCACATATCAAAGCTTTAGAGGTTCCGTCAGCTTCTGGAAGATATTCATTGATCGAAAGAGATGCTCATTTCTCCGAGGTCCTGAAGATCGTGCATCAACATTACCCTACACTTCGCCTTCCGGAAAAGTAAGTAGTTTTCCTCCAGTTTTATAGAATTTAAAATAAATAAACCAACTGCCAAATCTGTATTTGGGTTAATTAATTACTCTTGTTAAATCAGCAAAATAAGAGTCTGTGTTCATGGCAGGTGTGTCCCTGCATTGAGTTATCTATCGAAGTATCAAATCTCAATGGAGAAAGCAAAAACTTTAGGCATCAACTTCATTCCTTTGGAAGTGAGTCTTAAGGACACTATTGAAAGCTTGAAAGAGAAAGGATTCTTTAGAATTTGAACTTTTGCCTTATGAAGTCACGGAGATATTACATCAATTTTCAGTTCAAGGTTGTATTCTTGATTGAAATATGATTACAGACATGTAATATGTCTATTTTAGAGTTGCAGTGTCGTACAGCTCGGACACAAGCCAATCTACCCTAACAAACAATACAAGATGAGCTGCTGCTTCATTTGATCGTTCGACAACCATAATGTTAGAGCGAAAAACATTAATAGCCCTTTTAAAGTTTCAAAATCCAAAATCAGCCTCAAGTTTTTAGGCCAAAAAATAAAAAAATTCTAGCTGGTTATAATTTGATCATAAAATATTCACAAACTATTTAAATCTTATTCATGGTTTGTTTATAATAAGTTCATATTTTGTTCATAAAATTTTTTTAAATTGTTCATCATTTTCTGTTTATAAAATTATCACAAACAAAGTGACTATCTTTGGACTTAAAAATATAAATGAGGATTGTTTTTTGGCCAAAAGATCTTAAATGGTATATATATATATATCCAAATTTTTAAAAAAGAACTATATAAAGGCTTTTCCCATGATTTTATTGTACTTTTATGTAAACCTTATCACTACCAATCTACATGCTTAGCAAATCTGAGAATTTTAAAATTACAAAAGAAGGAATTTTTATGTCAATCCATAAACATGGAACAAATCATTGGCCATTTTGATCTTTCTCCTTCGAAAGATGGGCATAACCAAATCTTAACCAAATAAATGTAAATCCTAAATTCCAATCTGCAAACACCATAAGCAATGGACACAAAACCGCAGAGCTTGCTCCTTCCCCCAAATCAATCGTTCTTTTGAGTCATATATTTCTTCTCATATTAGTGCACACTATTTCTGTCCACAGGAAACTGAACATTTACACAGATTTGAAGCTTCAACTATGTCTGCAGCTCTTCTGCTTAACCTATCCCATCCATAACTTCAATACCCTATCTTTACCGCCAGAAGCAACCTTTTCGCCATCAGGACTCCAGTCAACAGCAAATACCTAACCAACCAACAAAAATAATTTCAAAAGTTTTTCCAGTCGTGCACTAATAGAACACGAATCGAATCACCACTTGGAATTTGGGATAGAGTTCTTACCTCATCAGCATGGCCTGGAAGGTCTTGTTTCAGCTTCTGTGTCCGAATATCCCAAACCTAGAAACGAATGAACTTTTTCACCTTAGAAACAGAGTTTATGGAAAACATGATAAAATTGATGATGTGAAATATAGAAGAGTATGATGTGATGGTAAATGCGAAAAATTCAAAAAGTAGAGGATGATGCAATTGGTGACACAAGGATATTAGTGGAAAGTTGAGAAAAAAAAAAATTTCTTAAATTTTGTACCATGGAGAATTTTCTCCATTTAAACTAAACGGAGGTAGGAATTGATTACCTTCAACGTGGAATCTTTGCTCCCGCTCAGAAGAAGTCGGCTATCAGCTGACCAGCTGTGGTGCAATATTAACAGAACGATTAAAACCGAGAAGTTTATGGCAAAACAAAACCATCGAAAATGATTCAAACCTAATTTGATAAACAGGTCCAACATGTCCCCGGAATGCAAAAACAAAATTTCCAGTAACACCATTCCACAACTTGACTGATCTATCGAATGAGGCACTTGCCACCCATTGTCCATCAGGCGAGAAGTAAACATGATTCACAAGCTGTCACAACCAACAAGTATTTCAACACTAACTCAGAAAGGACGATACTTCATCTGTTCACTTTATATAAGCAGCAATCCTAATTTTTTCACAAATACTAAGAAAGTAGTTTAACTAATATATTTTGTCAATTTATTCCAAATATATCACTATTCAAGCCTTGCAAGTGGCTTTCTTAATTCTGGCGGTATATTTGGAAACATATTAATAAAAAAATGTTAATTAAACTGTTCCTTAATATTTGCAAAAAAGAGGTTTGCCTATATAACACGAACAGAGGGAGTAATACGCCGGTATAATTTAAAAAAGAAACAAATAATGAAGACAGCTTGGATACAAGTTATCTGATGCACCGCTAGACGTATCTAGATTCTTTATGTTGCATTCTGAGACAAGCACCTAAAATATGCATTGGAACGGAAAATTGATTGCATGCTTCATACGTACCTGTTGATGACCCGTCATGCGAGTTTTAGGGTGTTTGCTAACTGCAGGTTCCCATAGAAACATGGTAAAGTCATCGGAACCTGAAACTAGTCTCTCAGGGCCACTTCCTTTCATTTTGTTGTACCTTTCCAGAGCAGCCTATAAATAATAGTACAAAGGAATACAATTAATCAGAAAAACTGACACTATATAAAATTCAATTTCATGTTTATCAAATGTAAAATATTAGAAAGGAAGGATTTTAGAATACTAATTCAGCCAAAAATATGTCGTTACCTTCTTCATTTCCTCTGGAGAAGAATACGTTTTACTGGTATGATCAAAAGCTCCGGTGCGGAGAACATATTCAGTACTCAGTGCAAGAGAATTAACCCAATGGCCATGACCCTAGAACAGGTACCATAAAATGAGGAGGTCAGAAAGAAAGCGCAAACCAGAGGAAGGAAAAAAATGGCCCAGAGCATCTACTTCTTGATTTAAAAAAAAAAATCATAAGATAATCACTTGGGGAGTAGCCATGGAAATAATTTGCGGGAGAAAATAGAGATGAAACAGAGAAGAGAAAAAAGGACTAAACTTTGATGCTTTTTGGAAGAAATAGGCATGGAAAACGGGAAATAATATGGTAACGATATCAAATATAATTGGTTGCAGCTCCGTGCGGTCAAGTAAGAGGGAACCAAACAAAAGAATGGCTGACAAAATTGGCGTCCCAAATTACCTTCAATTCACGAACTAACTTCCCCTGTGTGGTCTCCCAGACTTTGATGGTGCAATCTTGGGAGCTGCCGAAGTTAAGAAGAAATAAGTAATAAATATGGCGAAGGACAAACAACATACAAATGGAACATCACAGACCACAAGGGCACAGCATAAAAATAAATATTATATTGAATAATAATCGATTTTTCAAAATGATGTAGTGCATTCTCGGACCAAGATCGGCCTACAAAGTTATTTGCGGTTATTTGTGAAGTAATGGCAGTTATCTAACTATATTTCTTTGATAGTTAGAACATAAGGGGGAAAAACATACCCAGTATAGATTAATCCATCTCCACCCCATTTCACACATGTTATTGCCAATGTGTGGCCAGTGAGACAAATAACACATCTCCTTAATGAAACGTCCCAAATACGTGCATCACCATCTTTGCTAGCACTAACAAACCGACGACATGGCGCATTCAAGTGAACTGGTTCCCAAGCGATCCCAGTAATCCATTTTTTGTGACCCTAAGACAAAAAAAAGCTGCAAATGTTAGCATCTACACTTCATTTTGAAAAGCACATTCATTTACATACAGTGAACTAACCACAAGCAGATTGCCTGATGGATTTCCAGTTTGAGGATCCCAACACTGAAGTTCTCCAGCCTTGCTGCCACTGACAAGATGCTTTCCATCTGGTGACCAAGCAATAGAAAGTACCCAATTCTTGTGTCCTGAATCAAGAGTTAATAAAAGGTCAAGAATTTAAGGGAAAATTAGATTTCAGATGCTAGTTCTGACTAAAAAGTGGATCACTGTTGCTACACACAGACACATATGAAAGCAAGTACCCTTTGCCAAACATGCAACACTGAACAATTAGAACACATTCAGTCAAATGTCAGGACTAGGAGATCATCAAATGTTAGGTGTACGAGATCATGTTCAAATGATAATCTCAGATCTAGTGATAACAATTATGAAACTTGATCTGGATGCTGAAATGTCTCAAGAAATTCAGAAACATGTGATATTCAAATGTGTTTCCGGACTTATGTTATGCCTTTCAGAGTGTGTTGGTGTTTTAGAATTATGCCTGCATTAGTGGATAAATTGTATACAACTCAATTTAGCTATACAAAGAAAGTAAATTTCCCGGAATTCAAACCTTTACATGTAAACATTGGGGTTTGGGTATTAAGGTCCCATAAACGAACAGTTGTATCTCCAGAACCACTTGCCAAATGCTTACAATCGGGACTAAAAGCAACTGAAAGTACAGCTTCTGAATGACCTACAGTCACAAAGCAATGTCGCATTTAAGAAAGCAGTGAAGAACACCAAATTGCATGCAGATAAATCAGCAAAAACTCAGTCCATGCAACAAATGCACACAAGGAACAAGCTTCCATAGTATGACATAAAATCATACTTTCTAATGACTCTTAGCTTGAATTTTAACATGGGGAACTGCTAATGCTAGCTGCCCTAAACAACTAAATCATAATCACTACACCGCCAGATGCAAAACCCAACCCAATCAACCAAGTACCTGACATATTTTAAATTTTTTACAAAGTTCAAATGCCTATTGTGAGGCACAGAGGCTCTGATTCAATAGCTATAAGTCTTCCCTGAATGAAGGAACTCATTTCAGTTCAGGTCCGCCAATCAGATTTAACTGACAGTTAGCATTACTAAACTTAAATATACCACGGAGTCAGAAATGCTATGTAACAGTAAGGGTGCCAACACAAGAAGAAAACCAATACCATACCAGCAATAGTTGCTGAACAACGATTAATGGCTCGAATCCGGAAAACAGCTTGTGGTTGATATATAATGGAAAGTACCTTCTCCACAGAAACTGCAAAAGTTTCAAGCACATAAATCAACCAACCTATAAACTTATTGGAAAGAAAAAGTGGTGCATGTTGAAATGGTACCCTGTTCCCTTTATTGTAAATTCACTAACCTTTGTTTTTCTGTAAGTAAGTTTCGAGTGGAACCAGAAGCTCCTGATCTGATATGTAGAATGCATATGGCAACATCTCTTCCTGAACCAACATACAAAATTAAGCCCTTATTATGGTTTCTTCTTCTCTTCCACCATAGCATCAAGTCATTGTATAATAGTATGATAGCTCAAGTATTTCAAACACGCATAAAGACCTCAACTTATTAAGTCAATCGTTGATAGATTTCCTGGAATAAATATCCAAAACCTACCAATATGCATTTTCGTTTCTGTTTTCTTATATTCTTCCATTTTTGTAGTAATTTCATTATTTAGAATTTCAAACACCCATAAAGACCACAACTTTACTTTTTCCAATACTAAATCTACAAATTAGTCACTTAACTAGAGCTTTAAAAAAAATAATACGTGTTTTCTTATCAGTCCCTCAATAACCAAAAATCCCTGCAATACTAGCAGTTGAGGAGCATATTTACAACTGTAAAAAATAGAAACTTACATTATTAAGAAGCTTATTTACAACTTGCACTAGCTGTTGAGGACCAGCGTTCTGTGGAAGATATAAGGGAGCTCCAAGGGTCGTTCCTTCCCTGTCTGTTAATTGGCACATAACATTATTCACCATTTCAGCCTCCATTTGCTTATATCTCTATAAAGTTAACAACTTTAGCTATGTTTATGTACAAATTGGGAAGTTTAAAGATTTATAATGGAGGAGAATTTGAGTTCTTGAATCTCATATATTTGCTGGCGAAACAGAAATTAGGGTTTTTGAAGGGTTTAAAAAGTTTCAGAATTTAGAATTGAGTTATACTGTATACTATTGGTAAGAAAAATAAGCCCATTTTTCTTCTAATCCTAAAGCCCATATTTAACCCGAAGCCCAGATCTTTATGTAGCTGCAAATCCCAACATCAAACCTCTCGGCTGTGTTAAAATCGGAGCAAATCCGTTCTGCCATTATCAATTTTCTTCTAGAAACTGTATCAAAGATTGGTTCTTTAAATCCCACATCAAATTTCTTGGCTGTGTTCAAATTATAGCAAATCCGTTCTGTCCTTAAAATTTTTTTTTTTCCAGAAACTCTATCAAAGATCGTTTCTTTAAAATCCCACAACAAATTTATTGGCTGTGTTCAAATTAGAGCATATCTCTTCTGCCATTATCAATTTTCTTCCAGAAACAGAATCAAAGATTGGTTCTTTGACTTCATTCGGCTGTAGAGAAAAGAAGATGTTGTCAATTAGCAGCCGAAGATGCCTGGCTAGTTTTGGAGTTCATCCAGTAATAGGTATCTTTGATTACTTTTGTTATAGTAGCTCTTCTAGTTGCAGAACACATGTAAAAGGTGAAAGCAAATTTGGTTATAATGTCAGTGATGCTTTAGCTTCTTTTGATTTGATGATTCATCATAATCCCTTACCACCTATTTCTGATTTTAGCAAATTACTATCTGATCTTGTAAGAATGAAACAATACTACCCTGTCATTTCTATGTACAAACAGATGGAATTGTTTGGAATTTCGCATAATATTTATAGTATCAGTATTTTGGCAAATTGCTTCTGCCATTTAGAAAAGGTGAATTTCGGATTCTCTCTTATAGGCAAAATAATCAAACTTGGTTTTCAGCCTAACATTGTAATGTTTACTACTTTAATTAATGGCCTTTGTTGGGAGGATAGATTTGTCGAAGCCGTAGAATTATTTGATGAGATTGTTGCAAAAGGGTATAATCCAAATGGCCATACTTATTCTGCAATCGTGAATGGTTTGTGCAAAATCGGGAAAACCAATATAGCCATTGGTGTTGTAAAAAGAATGGTAGAGGAATGCTGTGAACCTAATCTTGTGACGTTTAGTGCTATCATTGATAGTCTTTGCAAGGATAAATTTGTCAATGAGGCATTAGGTCTTTTCCTGGAATTGAAGAGTAAGGGAATCTTGCCGGATGTAGTGACTTACTCTTCTATAATTCGTGGGTTTTGTAAGTCAAGCCGCTGGAAGGAAGCTTACGTGTTGCTTAATGAAATGTTGAAGGCAAATGTCAAACTGAATTTAATCACCCTCTCTATATTGGTTGAATCACTTTGTAAGGAAGGAAACGCTTCAAAAGCTCATAAGATAGTCAAATGGATGATTCACACAGGAATAAAGGCTGATTTTATTGTCTATAATACATTGATGGATGGATATTGTTTACTCAGCCAAGTGGACCAAAGTAGAGAAGTTTTTGATATGATGATACGCAATGGTTGTGCACCTAAAGTTAGTACCTACAACATCTTGATGAATTGTTATTGTAGGAGAAAAAGGATAAGTGAGGCAATGCAGCTACTTGACGAAATGAATCATAGAGGTTTGGTTCCTGACCACTTCACTTATAGTACTCTCATACGTGGACTTTGTGATGCAAAGAGCCCTTGGAATGCTCTTGATTTTTTCAAGGAAATATGTGCTAGGGGTCATGCTCCAAATATAGTAACTTACGCAGTTTTGATAGGCGGCTTTTGTAAGCATAGACGTGTAGATGTAGCAGTGACCATATTTCATGAGATGCGAAAAAGGCTTTTGAAGCCTAATCTCATTGTCTATAATTCCCTAATTGATGGTATGTTTGAAGTAGGAAAATTTAAAGATGCAAAGGAATTTTTCTCTAGAATATACTCTGAAGGGTTAGTGCCTGATGTTTACACATATAATATAATGATTAAAGGACTTTGTAAAGAAGGATTACTTGATGAAGCATTCCAAGTTTTCAGGAAAATGGAAGAGAATGGTTGCTTACCAGATAGTTGCTCCTATAACGTAATAATCCAAGGATATCTCCGGTCCAATGATTCATATATGGCAGAAAAGCTTATCAATGAAATGGTTACCAAGAGATTCTCTGCAGATGCTACCACAACGGAGTTGGTAATAAATTTAGTTTTGACCAAGAAGGATGATCCACTTGTGAAAAAACTGTTAAGCCATTGTAAAAGTTCTGAAGGTGAGAATGATTTGAATTGAATTCTTGAAATTGAAATGGTAACCGAGCCATTGATCAATTAATAATTTATGCTATTCTTTGTGCAGAAGAAATGCACCATGTCTAATCACACTTATTTGCCCCCATTTCACTTCTATGCTCAGTGCAATATCACATGCTGCTATTACCGGTAGCCTTCTCAATTTTGAAGAATTGAAACTATAGATACTTTACTCAACTGGTTAGATTATAAGATGCAGCCATATCAGTTCGAGCATCAGCAACTATGTATTCTGCAAAGACTGCTTATTTCCCATATACACTGCTTTGAATTCAAGATTGTTCCAAGGTACGCAATCTACTTGTAGAATATTCATTCTCATTTCATTTTTTGTCAGTAGAAATATTGGTTTTTTATCTTTTTATCTACTCTTGCTTTGCTTTTGTGAAGGTCTCACTTTGGAAACCTGCAATTGTTTTTGCTGTTTCCTTTGTATAGGGAACACTCTTTTTCTCCTACCTTTACTGCACTTGATCAAGTAAGTCTTGGGAGTTTCTATTTTCTGAAATTTATTTTACCTTTAATGTAAGTTAATGTTCCCCGTTTCCCATCACTTGAACTATGATATTTATTTGGTGTTTTGTATCTTAATTGCAGTATGAATGCCAAAGGCACCACCAGTTTGGAACTTGCATCTGTCCTCCATTAGCGTATAAAGTACTGGTGCAGGACTGGTCTTTCGTAGGCCAGGACTGTCAGTCTTTTGTTGGGGCAGGACTGATTTTCTCAGATAAGTTCAATTGCTAAGCCAAGAACAACATCGAGGCTTCTTACGAAGTGGTGTAATGATTCGACTGAGACTGAGTCCCATGCAATGGAACGGCTACAAAAATGTTATTACATCAAGTTGTAAATTGTAAGGGCTAAATCTTTCATCTCCATCATGCCCATCTGGAAACTCTAGATGTTGTCTTTACCCAGATGTCATATATGTGCAATCTTGATGAAGCTTTTATGCAAATATGGTATAAAATGCTCTAATTTTTCAATACTATTCTGTCATTTCACTACATCGAAATGGCTCGGTTACGTTGTGAAACCAAGTTAAACTACTTGTATTATTGAAATTGCCTTGTGATGTTGGATAGGGAAAGATGGGGGAATCTGAGAGATTGATTGGTCGGTTTTCCCGCAATTTCGGTATGCAGGACAAGAATCCATTTGGTTACCTTGATGTCATGACAAACAGAAAATGGCAGAAGATGACTATAACTGATCCTGTTGATTCAAACAAAGCATTGAAGAAGGTCCAAATCAACAGGAATAAATAAAAGCCTTATTGTGGTTCAGGCTTGACATTCCTTGCACATAAGCTATAAATGAACCGAGTGGCTTGTGACTCGGTCGATGCTCGACTCATTAAATGCTCGTTTGAGTTTGTTCGTCAGCTAAACGAGCCGAGCTCGAACTTAATAATGGAGGTCGTCAAATAAACAAGCCGAGCTCGAACTCAATAATGGAGGTCGTCAAATAAACAAGCCGAGCTCGAACTTAAATTTCAAGCTCGTCAAATAAACGAGCTTAGCTCGAGCAAGCCAATGTTCAGCTCGGCTTGGCTCATTTGCAACCCTACTTGCACAGAATAAATAATGGAATATGATACAATTTGGCCCCTAAACTTGATTTTAATGTTCAAAATGGCAAACACCAAATGATCTTTTCTTTCGAAGTACACTTTGAACTTAGCAAAATTGTCTGATTTGGCCCATTTTCGCTATTTTAGCCAAATTGAATTGAAATCAAGTTCTAGAGCTGAATTGGATCTTAATCCATCGTTAACTGATTTGTACCGTACCTAGTAACTAGGTCAAACCGAATCGGTTCATACTTACTATTAGCATGGATTCAAACGAAACCCAGCTGAATTATATTTGATTGGATCGAACTTCTTGATTTTTGGTGTAATTGCTAGAACATAAGCACTCCACTTTTTGTGGCTTGCCATTGTTTTTCTGCATCCTTTATATTCGCAAGAATTTCTTTTTCCATTTGCTTGTCTGTGTAATATGAAATTTAAAGGCTGCAACTGAAATAGCTATTGTGATGAATGGCATTTGTATAGTGTAGTGCTTAATAAATAAATTAATAAGCAAAATTACAAATGAATTTCAGTTGCATATTTACGTCCAAAAATATAAATAGCCAAATTAGTAAGAAAGGCATTGAATTCTTTCAAACCATATTCTGCCATTTGATGGGTTTTGAAATCACAAATAAGTTATAGTCAAAGAAAATGTTTCTCGAATGATTTAATCTGTAAATTATAGTGAATACTAGAAAGACTTTGTCGTAGTTAACAAATTAACCTGGTAACAATCAAGTTATACCAATCGTTACTTTTATCAACTCGGTTAAACAATTATAGATTTAATCTGATTAACCAGTTATATGCATCATATCAGTTAATTAACTAGCTAAATTAATCAACTAATAAAACACATTAAGGATGGAGTTTTTCAATAAGTTGCAATATGAATGCAATAGAAGTTAAAAAAGTAAAGATAAAGAGCGTTCAAATCCCACAAACATGAAAAAAATTAACTTCAAATTAACCTTTAGATGACGTGAAGAGTTTAGCTTTTAATGGCTATGGAGAAAATAAAAACAAAATCCTAAAAACGTTTTAGGAAGGAGGCTATGCAAGAATGCTTTATAAAAGATTTAAAATACACTTATATATTGTCTAAGACTATGCAAATAATAATATAACAAAAGTGCCCAATAAAACATATTTAATTCTTCTTCCTAGGATGTAATTTAAGCACAAAAGGAAAATTAAAATCATGGGTCAATTGTCCAAATTAAATGCGGTCTGTAATTCCTGTCCTAACCATTGCTCATATGCTTTCTTTATATCACATCTAGCCATCCCTAACAAAAATATATAAAAGCAAGTAAAAACTCACATTTAAGGATAATAAATTACCAAATAAGCACATAATTAGGGACCAAAAGTATGTTACTAGTCTTCAAACTACTTAGCTCCAAATACACTAGTTTAAAATGATTAACTCAAGTTGACTAAGTATTTAAGTGTCCTAACTTATCATGTTAAATCTCAATCAATGTCTAATGCGTCACTTCCTTTAAATTATCATATTTTATATAGAATTAGCCTATTCTTATGGTTACTCATGAGGCTAAATAAACATATTACCTTAATTATCATAAAACTAATACTATTAATATTATTTTATTTAAATTTTCTAATTAGAATACAATACTATATTATTAATAGATTGTTATTTATATATGTTATAAATAGATATTAATGTTACCCACTCATTAGTGCTTTTATATATGTTTTAGAAAGATAGATTAAATTATCATATATTTCAGAAGACTATATGTTTTTTATAGTTTAAGTTCTCTTAGAGTATCTCCAATGCTAATATAGATTGTGGCTAATGTCTCACACAAAATAGATGGTATGAACGTTAACGTAACTCAATGTATAGTTGTGAACATTGAACTGGCTCCAGTGCATTTATTTGGCTCAATTACACAGAATGTACCTAAACTTTGGGAGTTCTTTCACAAAGGTACCTAAACTTCATTTTCTTACACAAAAATACCTGAACTTTCAAAATTTTTGCACAAAAATGGTTTTAGCCCGTTACCAAGTTGCAGCCGGTTGCAACCTACTTGGAATTTTACAAATACATCCCTAAAGTCCTTCCCCTCTCTCCACTTTACCACAATTTAGGGTCTATTGACTATTTAAATATTATTTTAAATTTTGAAGGACTCTTTTATAATTTTCCAATAGCCATCATCTTCAACTTCTTCTCCTCCTTCGTTTCCTTCCGATAGAACCACCGCCGCCGTGCAAACTTAAGATTTAAAACCAAAAATCACACTTTCATCCCAAGATCATCAATGAAAACATCCATAAATCAACCCAACATCATAAATAAAAATATCCATAAATCAACTCAACATCATCAATGAAAACTATAAATGTTTTCAACAAAAAATATTATATTGAACAAAAATTTAACTGTTTTCTTCTCTTTTGTTAGGTTTGAACAGAGGTCTTACAAATTAGGTTCATACAATGAGAAACTAAAAATGAATCATTTAGGTTCATAACAAAAGAAACTAGAAGAATCTTGATTAAATTAGAAAAGTCACTGATTTGTTTGATCCTTCCCTGCACATCAAACTGAAAATAAACGCAGCTCACAGCTAAAAATCAATTCCAATCCCAATTCCATTACTACTTACAATATTTACAAAAATTCTAATCTCATTTCTCATTATCAGAATAAGAATTTCAAACAAAATAACAAAATAGTTTCAACTTGCAAACAAATACCATCAAATCAAAATAAAATCAAAACAATGAAACAACAAACAAAATGCAATTACCTTATTAAGCACACACACTCTCAAATTTGGAAACAAACGAACGCATTTGTCATTATCGTAAGGTGATTCCGCTACACAATTGAGCAGATTCAACGCTTCTTCAGTACACACAGACTTCGCACGTGCTTCCTCCATTGTTGAACAGATTGTCTCAAACGGTCCTGATCCGTTTGCCGCTTGCCATACTCATCTTTCGTCGTTGGATCTTGGGTGGATGGAGGACGGTGGTGGCGGCGTTTGGTGGAGCAAGGTTGATCGGCACTGATTGTGGTGGTGCGTGGCTGAGAACCAGAGAAACTCGATCGGTGGTTCAGTTTCAAAATCAAGGCAGTCCCATGGAATTGGTCCGGTCGGTGGTGAAGTTGAGATCAGGGCAGCGGCTCTGGTGCGGTGGGGCCGAATGAAGAATAATGAGGCTGATGGCTCGCGAAAAATCGATGAACTCCCAAGATGGCATAAGCGATGAAGGGAGCTAGCCGACGGTGAGCTCTGGTGATCGTTCAGTGGAAGAGTAGCTGGTGGGTTGCTGTGGAGATGGTCGGCTTGAGGGAGATTGACGAAGGAAGCATTTTTAGAGTTTATGTTAGTGGTGGTCGGTTGTGGCGATTAGAAGAGAAGGGAAAAGAGGAGAAGAGAAATGGATATTTATGAAATAGTCCCTGAAACTATTAGAAAAATTTTAAATATGTCCAATTTGGATTAAAGAGGAGAGGGAGGAGAAGAATAGGCGTGTTTTTGTAAAATTGAATATGCCACGTCAGCCTTGTTACCGGCTGAAAC
>CATIWJ010011806.1:0-12490 GCA_949640765.1 Croton laevigatus | reverse complement strand
AAAAAGATAATTACTTTTATGTCCCTCACTTTTATACAAATATATTATCATGTCGCTGTGCTTTCAAAAATATGCTACTATGTCCCTGTCGTTTGTAAACTTAGATAGTGAGTTCCTTCTGTCTAAATTTCATAGTTTATGCGTTATGAAAACACAATACTACCCTTGATTATTTTAATTACTGTTAATTAATCTTAAGACATAATTACTTTCATGTATCTAATTAAGGTTTACTATATCTTACTACTAGGTCTATGTATTTCAATTAAATAAAAAATAAAAGAAAACCAAGAGCAATTTCGGGACTACACCAGCGCTATAATAGATTTGTGTAGAAGTGAGGGATCTGACAGTAATTCTCCCTCGGTTAAATGAAATACCAAAAAAAATACATAAAAATCTTACTTGGATCAAGATCAGTAATGATAGCAGCAGAATTGAAGTAACATGTAGCACCTTTATGCTTGAACTTCTGATAATAGCTATTGAAAGCAAAAGAGGCATGATCTTTTACTGTATTTGGGAAGTAACATGGTTGGTTCTTTTGAATCATTTTACAATCTGCTCCTCCCTTTCCACATGCCCAATCTAGTGCTATTTGCAGATCCTCATCTGGGGTTTGCTCATCTGCTATGCACCATTCCTCAAATTGTCCTCCTATCTCGTAAATCAATTCTATTAATATACTATAAAAAAATTTGGAATTCGCTACGAAAATTTGCTGCGGCAGCATAGCCACCCAAAGAAGATATAAATGTATTGTAAGATAGGATCCCATACCACTATAATTACCTGATTGTTGTGGAGCTAATGCAAGAAAAACAAAAGTTAACAAAAGAATTTGAAGAGCGGATGGCATTGTGATATAAGGAACTTGAACTTTGAGTTTCTTCAACTTCAATTTTATCTCATTTTGAGATGCTTAAAGCATTTGTTTGGGAAAATCAATGGAGATTTGCTCTTTTTAGAAAGTGGAGATTGCGATTCTGATTCTAATTCTATGTGCATTTTCCTTCCATCTTACGGCAAGAATTCATATTCTTGTCGGAATTTTTTTTTTTTTAAATTAGTTAAAAAATTTTAATTTGTGAATTTATTTTAAGTATACCCTCAAAATTAAAATGCAATGGCAAATAATCTCTATATCGAATTATTAGAATAATACACTTCCATGATATGAGGTTAAGGGTTCAAATCTTAATTTTTAAAAAAAAATTAATTTGTCGATAAAAAATTAAAATAAATATTATTTGTTGTTTTTGACAATTATTTATCATAAAATTAAATTAGTATTTTAAGTTTTACCCTCTAATTAAGATTACTGTTTAAGTAAAATTTGACTATATAATTAGAGTAATAATTCAACTTTCATTACCTCTAACAATAAAACTCAACAAGACAATTGGGGACTTGAACGGTGTTTAAAATTAGCAATGCGAATAGAGTTTCTGTCATGTGTATTCTATCGAACACATGAGCACACATATTTGTTTGTCTATAAATCTGAAAAAAGAAACTAAATGAAACAAACTTAAAGGAGTTACAATCTTGTAATAAAACCCCAGCTCCTGATATATAAGTCAAGAGTAGGAGCAAGAATGGCAAAGTAAAGTCTTTGAGAATAAACAAAAATAGAACCAAGGCCTTCAATATTATGTTGTTGCATGAACATAAGGAAGCTACACAAGGCAAGAACTTCGGCCAAATACATAGTTTGCTTCCTAGGGACAACCATCTAGCCTAGTGGCTGAACGTGATCCCTAACGACCCTAAGGTCGTGGATTCAAATCCCATTGCGGACAAGGAAATAACACAATGATAGATGCTTTCTTTACAAAGCCTCCGATCCGTGCTTGGGTTCGATTCGCTTCTTTCCTCCCCTTAGATAGAGAATAGAGTAGATGTATCTTTGTCAAAAAAAAAAAAAAAAAACATAGTTTGCTTCCTAACATTTACACGTTTGCAAATGACCACATTCCTCGTTAACGTTCTAAAAATGCTACTTTCTAATATAAATATTTGAAGAGTGAAAAACAAATGCTTTAAACTGCGTGAACCATTAAAATTTGAGTAAAAATATATTATTATTATTATTATTATTATTAACAAAAATACAAACCTGAAAAAATAAATCTCTCAAATCGCGTTGTCTTCTTTTTTGCCACTACCTCCACCGTGACCACGACGACGACGTTCAAAACTAGGTAAACAAAATTCGTACAAGTTCAAGCAACCTAACCCAAACTTTCAAACATAAAATTACAAGCACATGGTCTTAATTGAAATTAAAATCATAAAACCATTAAGTTAACAAAAACAAAAAAAAACAACTATTATTTGAAAAAAAAAAAAAAGCAGCAGCAATATATCCATTACAATTAGCATCAAATCCTCACCTTCAATCACAGAGGCAAACAGGCTAGTGGCAAACCTGTCCACCTTCTTGTCAAAATTTTCGTAAGTAGATGCTTGGAATAGCTTTCAATTGACTATTGAATCTATTGAACCTCCAAATTTAAGACACACCCAAATCAAATCAACCCTTTCACATTCAATTTCTTCAATTTCTACACCCTCTCATATCGGTAATATGAGGTAAAAATAATGAAGAAAAAGAATTAATTTGAAAGAGAAAATATTAAATTATTAGGAGAAAAATAAATAATGCATGCAAACAATTAATAAACAAATAATCACAATATAAACACAAAAGAAACAATATCAAAATTGAAAATTGGAATTAGATCTCAAATCTATATTGGCTAAATGTCGTTGAATGCTAATTTGTCTCATGCTTAACTTGAATATTGTCCCTACATGAAAACACTCAACAAAAATGAGGTAAAAAGGCACAAAACCATGAAACAAAGTTAAAATAAACAAGTTGTAAACTAAAAAATAACATGCTGAAATTTATTGTAAACTAATGATAAACGATACAAAAAACAGATTTTTAAACCAATGATAATATTAAATACGAAAATTAATTAAAAATTAGAAAAAGAAAGTTTTTTGAGTTAATTGAGCCTGCAATTTGTGATTAAACTCCAAATTTACCTACGTACTTGACTTGAATTCGAGATCAGAGCGAATTGTAGTTCCAAATCACAACTATCGGCCAGATATGAGCTTAATATTGAAGATGCGGATGCAAAACCGAAGAAAAATAATCTAAAGGTGTGGATGAGAGAGAAAATTCAAACGAAGAAAACTGAATATTTTATAGAATTTTTTTGTCTCAATGTGTGAATAATTGTGTCTTGGATTGAATGAGAGCTGAAGTATTTATAGTGTTTAAGCAATTCCTATTTAGGAGTTGTTTTCAAGTTTGATAGGGATTAGACTTTCCCTGTCTTAAAGCAAAAGCAATGAAATTTGGCAGCTTTCAGTCCAAATTGGCTTGTTTTTCTCTCTTATTATTTTTGGATAATGACTCCTAAACTTTTTTCTTTTTAATACAATTGAAAATTGACTAAAAAACTTTATAAGATTTGTAACAAGGCTATTATGTGATTAACAGTAAATAATTTGATTATTTTGCTTTCTTTAACATTTTAACGACTATTAAAATTTTTTTAAAAGTCTTTAAAGTTAATTTTATAATTTTCTAATTAAATTAGAAGAAGAAGAAGAATATTTGCTTATTTTTATTTAGAAATTGTTTAACTTTATTTATTTTGATTTAGAAATTGTTTGACTTTGTTTATTTTTATTCAAAAATTTTTTAACTTTGTTTATTTGGAAGATCAAGAAGTCGAGTAGTGGTTCAAATTGCCACCGAGTAGAGCGAATTCAAGATGTTTCAAATTCATGTAATTCGCTGAATTTATTTGTATTTTTTTTTTGTCTTATGAATGAAATATCTTTTCTTAAAAAAAAAAAATTGTTTATGCCTGTTTCAAATCGTTTATTTCTGTTTATGCATGTTTAAAATGGTTTGTATAATGTTTATTCATGTTTAAAATGGTTTATGTCATGTTTATGATTATTTCAAACATGTTTATATCTATTTATGTTTATTTCAAACATGTTTATATTTGTTTATTTTTGTTTCGAACTTGTTTATGAGAATTGTTTATATTTGTTTGAAACTTGCTTTTATATATTTGACAATTTTTATATATTTTTATGTTTGTTTTAAACTTGTTTATATATGTTTATGTTTGTTTCTGTATAGTACTTACAAACTGACATTTTGAACACTAATTATGCCAAACATCAGAAGTGCACATGTTTGTGAGCATTATTATGCCTGATTACAACTTTCGAACTTGTTTCGTAAGTTCAGAAGTCATTTACAAATATATACGTATCATATTTGGCATTAAAATTCCAAACTTTTTAAATCAGTTGAATCTGTTTTATGCGTCCAATTGAATTCTAAACTATATTATTTGAAAGAAAAAAAAAATCTGAAAGTTTAACATTAATTGTTTGAGCAAGTTAGTAAACTACAAATTCAATGAACTTTGTTGGGAGATGTACACATATGATTATTGAAACAAGCCATAATTTAATTTATGTACAAATTTACATAATTCAATCTTTGATCTCGATGCTTCACAAGATGATGCTGGAGAATATGATAAAGATCATTCCTACAGATGTCAATGTAAGTGGTTTTTTTGCCCCCTACTGTTAAGGGGTTCTCTTGTTTGATGGCTAAAAATAAGGTGTGATGTTTAGTGATAAGATAGTATTGAGTTACATTTGTTTTCGGATATTTATACTTAGGGGGGTGGGGGTGGGTTTGGTTCGCGCAGGGGGAAACGGAATGGAATCAAGAAAGGAAAATAATGGAAAATGAAACAGATAATCAAAATACATTTCCTTGTTTGGTTATGGTCCAGAAACGAAATAGTTTGCCTGCTAATTCCTTTCGTGACTATTTAGTTTGAATCAGGAAATCGGAATTATTATTATTATTATTATTTATTATTATTATTATTATTATTTATTATTTATGTATTTATTTATTATTATTATTATTATTCATTATTATAATTTATTATTATTAATTATTATTTTTTATTTTTTATTTATTATTATTATATTTATTTATTTATTTATTATTATTATTATTAATTATTACTTATTATTATTATATTTATTTATTTATTATTATTATTATTATACTTGGTTGGGGAATGAGGAAGGAAAATGAAATAAAAAACCCTAGGAGAAGTTGGAGAAACAACTTGAAGAATTTAAGGGAAAGTCAAAACTAAGAATGGATAAATGGAATGATTAAAAAGGCCAAACAAATAACCACTAAAAGTTTCATTCTCTTTCTTTTTTCTCATTACCTCCAATCAAACGTCTCCTTAGTAATCTTAAGAATTGGATCAATAAGAAAGACATCTTAGTCTTTTTCTTCATTTTCTTCCACCTTAAACTTTCCTTTGAAACGTTTCTGCTACTAGTGTTATTTTCTTATATATAACAGTGTTAGGAACTTTAAATATTTTTAAAAAGAGGTCACACTATTGTTACATTTGATAATCACATTTGAAGCTACTCCCCAACGACTATAGTACTAACCATCAAAGATATGAATACATCTAATCCTAAATAAATTACATATGACGTTAAAAAAATATATAAATTAATAAAAGGCCTTAAAGAGTACCATAAATTAAAATAAATGGTTTTTGTGTAGCCCATGACAGAAGAAAAGTTGTCATTTTCTAAGTTCAAAAGCATGAGTGGTGGCAACGTTACATTTGGAAATAATACCAAAATGTATGGTACTTGGTATTGGCAAAACTGATTAGAATACTCATATTCATATTGTTTTGTTCGTTGGTTGATGGATTTGTTGGTAATTTATTAACAAAAAGTTAATTAATTAACAATTACTTTAATTAATGAGTGATTTAACAAAATAGCACATTCCTACATTCCTACTTTAGTATCTAAAAGAGTAGCACATAACTTTTAAAATTTAGAAAAATAGAACTTTGGGCTAGACATAGGTCTACAGTTCTAAAACTGCCCTATTTTAAAATATTTTAAAATTTAAAATTTATCGAATATGACAATATAAATTAATATGTTTCAATAAATTTTAAAATTCTTAAAAAAATTCTTCGGTTACAGAAAAATGACCCCAAGGTTGTAAGGTGGTTTGAGGTAAGTTTGACAAAAAAATTTTCTATAAATAAATATGTGTAAATAAACTTTAAGATGGTCAAGATGCTTGCCTTAGGTCTTGAGACCCAAGGTTTAAGCTGTACCGCCCCCTCCCTATATATATGGATGCGTGTGTCGGGTGTGTGAGTTATAACTGCCTATGTTAAAAAAAAAAAAAACAACTTTAATAATAGTGAAAAACGCTAATAAGTATAAATGCATGTCAATACACATTAACACAAGTAAATAAAAATCAATCAATAAACGACAATCCAAATCAATAATTATAAATGAAAATCAATATAAGTGAAAAAAATTTGTATACTACATTCGTTCCAATAAAACTGAAACTTTTCTATTCACTTGTTTTTTCTCCCTAAAATTTTTACCCTAATTCCCCACCAAACGAAAATTTATTGAAATCAAGCAGTAAACACACCAATTAATAGGAAAGAACTTGAAAATGATGCAATCCTAAATGTGGGACAGAAAATAGGGATTGTATCAACAAATTTTGTATTCCTGAAAAAGAAATTACAAGAGAAAAAAAAAATATAACGGTTACAATCTCTATTGAATCCTCTGATTCTTCTCTTTGCGATGAACATGATGCAAGGGTCATGGAGACTTGATCTCGAATCAGTTGATCTTGATTTAAGTTGAATTTGACTTGATTGCGATGAACACAATGCGAGGGTCTTGGAGACTTGATCTCGAATCGGTTGATCTTGATTTGGGTTGAATTTGATTGAACTTCACACGATGCAAGGGTCTTGACGACTTGATCTCGAATCGGTTGAATTTGATTTGAACTTCACACGATGCAAGGGTGTTGATGACTTGATCTCGAATCAGTAGAATTTGATTTGAGTGACTGTAGAGCTTTGTTGACGATCTTCAAACGAGCCTTCGAACTTTAAAGAGAGCTTTGTGTCTTCGATCGGTCAGAGCTTCGGAGTCTTTGATTTGCAAGAGCTTCGGAGTCTTCAATTTGTCAGAGCTTCGGAGCCTTGGATTTTCTGTCTCTTCAAATGAAGGGAGGCGGTCTATTTATAGGGATTTTGGGATGCTTGCCCATTAAATGAAGCGTTTTGATTGGTCCACTTGGCGCATTCCTATTGGTCCCTTCTTTTTTATATTATCACATAATTTATTTAATGTGATAATTACCAAAATATTTAAATAACCATTAAATATTTAATTTGGTTATTTAATTCTAATTAATTAATTAATATTAACCAATTAATTTCTTTTTTTTTTATTTTCCCGTGCAAATAGATGCCCCTCGAGACTTATTCACAATTTATTTGAACGAGTCTCGAAAATTTGAAAACTTGCGCGGTGAAAACTTTCTTTAATTCACATTTTCATGTGTTGTGTGAATTTTGATTTGGCATGCATTTCAATTTGTCATATCGGTTGCTTTGACTTGCTCGAATTTGAAACCTCGACTTATTTGAATTTAAGGTCTTGATTTTTTTATAAATTTGATCCTTAAAATAAGAACCCCAAATTATAATCCCTCTTTTTAGGAATAATAATAATTTAAAATTATAATTCTTATTTGAGTAGGAAAATAATTAAAAATTATAAACCTTATTTGGGCAGGAATACAATTGGAAATTATAATCCCTGTTTGGGTAGGAACAGATTGCTTGCTATTTAGGAATTTTAACTCCTTTCCAAATTGATTTACCCGAATTGAATAGAATCCTTACAAGAATAGGATTATGCAATTGTTCTATAAAAGCATAGCAAAGCTTTAATATTTTTTTTTCATGTAACCAGCGGGTTTTTGATTTATTACTCAGCTAAAATCAAGAATTATCATCATCAATCAACAGGTACACGTTAATTTTTTTTTTTTTCAAATTTTAGTCCTTGCTTTTTTTTTTTTTTGGGTTTCTCTTGCAAATTTCATCAAAACGGAGGGGCATAATGGTAATATGGCCAAGTTATCTTCTTCCTCATACCCACGATCCAACCGCTGCGCTATACCCAGGACTTCTGCCGCTGCCGCCGCTTGAACCAGCACCTTCCATGGACGCCGCTTGAAGATGTCGCCGGTCGCACGCCTTTGATGTGTCCAATATTCTTCCAATCGGGTCTCAATGAAAGCTTAGTCGATTGAAAGGATTTAAGAGCTCATCAACCGCTTCACGAAGATGATCCAACCGCCTGAGCCAACGCTTCCACTGATGTCGGATGAAGCCGTGACCGGTTGCATGCTTCTGCACTTCCAATATCTCTCCGATCCAACCATGCCCAAAGCTTGATGGTGAAGATAAATCACGAAACAGGGGCTGCAATATCTCAATATCAGTTTCAAATTCATCTTATCAATTTATTATCATCGTCAGATCACGCTACAACCACCATTGGCGTCTATGGGCTTCCGGTGTACCGTTGCTATGCTTCTGGCTTCCCCATTGCGCGGCCTTCGGCGGCGATGTCAAGAACTTGTGTCCATGCATTTGTTGCATACTTAAATGGAACCTCAAATATATTGGCTTTCATCATCGCCATTATCAGCTCACTATACCTTCACTGTCAATGATGGTTAACAGCTCCCTGCCTCTTACACCGAGCGGCCATAGGCGGCGGTGTCATTCTCTGATATTGTCTCTCTTTCTGGTGCACCGTGCGGCCATAGGCAGCGGTGTTGAAGCTTCTGACCTCTGCATCTATGGGTGGCGTGATGTTGTATTGTGCATCTTCAATTTCACGTGTTTGCAATTTAATGCACAAGAACAATTTTGCAACTTTGATGATCTAATTCATTTTTCTTTATTTTATTTATTCGTATACTTTTTGTTTTATATTTTTTTCTTTTCTATTTTTTTCGCCTATTGAACAACTCTTTTTCTTCTATTGCAGCTTCTAATTTGTTATGCTCTTAATCAATTTGGAGATCTGACTTAGTTCTAAATTATTGGCAAACAAAAGCCAAAACCATTGCTTTCAACATTATTGCATCTGTCAATTTGGTAATTTTCTTTGACTTTGGACTTGATAAATTCAATAATATCTCTTTTTTTTTTTAACTAGAACCAAACAATTAGATTCTACGTTTTTTTTTTTTAGAATTTTTTTTTTTTACTTGTATATTGAGTCTTTAGTAATTATATTACACTTTTGCCACAGTGAGCCGTCACTATCCAACAATTTATCTCGCTTTGAAGCGTCAAAATGGTTCGCATATTTGATCTTCCATATTTTGACAAAGGTCCAAGAATCAAAATTCTGAATGATGATGAAGAAATTTCATGACCTGGCTTGGTTCTCGCTTCTCAGAAATCTGCTCAAGGATACTTTGGAGTTAAGCAGCCAAACAAGTTAAATCCACCACATATTCAAGATTGGACTATTCAACAAAGCTATCACTTAGAAGACCGCGGCGATGGGTTTAAACTTTCCACTTGCAATGTGCTTCAGTCTTCGCTTCACTCATCCTACTCTTCGCAGTCATATCTCCCTTTGCTAGCGAGTCGTATCCATAACAAGGAGATTTTTTGGCATTCTACATTCAGGCTTGTTGATGAATTTTCCTTTATAGAAGGCTATTGGGAGTGGCTTGAAGATGTGCTAGCAAGTCATTCTACCTTTTTTACCAATACTGAGATCTATGCCGCTCTTCTTGTTTCACTATTTACTTATGATTGCTCCATCAACGTTATCAAGCATTTTTGCGAACATTGGAGTCCATCTACGAATACCTTATTTCTTCCGCATGGCGAAGAATCAATTTCTCTTTAGGAATTAAGGAATCTCTCGGGGCTTTCAATTCTTGGTTCTTTTTATGATGAGGCAATTCCTTCAGCCACGAAGCTTATGGGTGTCGATAAGAATGATATACCCTACTTACCTCGTAGCTGCAAATATTTGTTTCATGCATACTACAAAAATGCCAAGACTGTTAATCACCATCGTGAACTACACATCCACGCCTGGATAAGCTTTTGGTTTCGTGGAACTACAAGAAATAAAGACCCTTTCGAAAAAGGCTACACAAGAAGAACTTCTCGTTCAAAACAATCTTTCATTCCTAGCAGTGAGATCGGTAAACAACTTTCTCGAGATGTAACTTGGCAAACGCCTTTCATTACACTCAATATTGAAGAAAATCTACGAGAAGAAGTATATGCTGCTGCCTTGATCTCTTGTTGAATTTGTAAGTTTATGCTTCAACGGGACCCTATGAATCTTATTCGTCTGAGCACATTCAAAGTTGCTAGTATAATGGCGACTGGCAAGAAATTTTTTTTTGCTGTCCCTGTTTTGGCAAATATCTACAATGGTCTTCATTCCATTTCCGCTTTAAAAGACTTGAGAAGATGCCCCACTCCACTTCCTTTTCATTACATATATGGATGGATAGCTAATCGCTTCAATACGCATTTTTCTTCTGAAGCTTATGATGTGAAGCGAGCTAAAATGATGCTCTATGGAGGACAAAAGATGGTGAAACATTTTGATGATGCTGCCGCAGCTAAACTTTTCATAAATTGTGCTCCTAATCTGAGACCACCATTAGATTTAACAACTGATGACCTTCTCATTGACGATGGTAATCTATCTTCTGCTCAAGCTAAATATTTCATCAATCTTCGCTCTAACTTTTTGATTTTGCGATACAAAGATCAATTCATCGTTGAATCATATAGCCCTCACAGGTTTGGTAGGCAGTTCGGATATACTCAATATCTCCCTGGAGACATCAACAGAAAATTTTTCGATACTAATTTGGAAACCGCTTTTGCGCTTTGGCATTCTTGCTTGCATTTGAATAGCGAAGGGAAACTCAGAGTGCCTTCACAGAAATTGGGTGAACGTTTTTCTTATACCTTTGCGTATAGGGAATGGTAGAGGGTAGAGTGGTTAACTGCTTTTTCTAACACAAGAAATCTCTAGCCAATGCCTCCTCTAGTCAAATCTTCAAGGCTTCCTCCGAAAAACCTTAATGTTGAAAGAAATAAACATAGCCTCCCAAACCTTGTTCAGAGGAATAAGTCATATACTCATATTATATTGAAGCTGAAATCTCGTGCATCTCTTTGTTCTCCTAAGCCTGATGAAGCTTCAAAGAAAAATGACTCCAAATTGGCCAATGAAGAGCAACAGAAAGCAGATAACAACTTGCGATAGCTTGTCCCCACCCACCTGGTTACTTGTTTAGAAGGAAGCGGTAAATATAACCCTGTTTCTAAAAAGAGACATTCTGGAGAAGGTTTATGCAATCGTTCAGTTTCAAATGGAGAAGAAGTTGATTCAGACCGCCGTTGGAAGAGAATCAAGAATGGCCAGAAACAATCCCTACCAGATGACTTAGTAATATCACTCTCTCTTCTTCTTCTTTTTCTTTTAACTTTATATTTCATTGTCATTTACTTCCCTTACATTTCTTTTTTTTAGTTGGGTATGAATGACTTAGCCATTGAAGATGTTTCTTGTCTACTTCCTGATGAAAGATTTAGCTCTATAAACGTAGATTCGAAAAATCTTCATTTATCCAATTTAGCTTCTGATGATGTTGGAATAGATATTGCCCCTTGTGAAAAGCCACAAGATATTAATCATGTCAGTGAAGCAAATTATTTTCCGTCCCTTGAAGCGTCCAAGTTTTACGGTGCTAGCATACTGGCTGATTGTCATCACAAAGTCGCAACAATGTTATGGGCATGATTGGGTGAAAAAATCATTAGGACAGAACCATCCAAAACTCCTCCTCTTGCTGAAGAATGTTATAAAGTTCTGGATGACTTTCACAGAGCTTACAGATTTGATACTACTTTGCTGAAAAAAGAGCTTCAAAGCTATTTTAAGATTGTGAACACATTTTTAGATACAGAATCTACCCTTGCTTTGAGTATGCCTGCCGATTTTCATTCTCAGAAGTTAAAGGAAGTTTCCAAAGACATTGAGGCTATCCTTGGCCATCAGAAAGAGATTGTTAATCAAAAGCTGTCAACAAAGGATGAACTTGCACATATTGAAGAAGAGATTGCCAAACTGAACTCAAGAAAGGGAGCACTCCAATCGTTTATGAAATTACTTGAACAAGAAAAATTGGAGAATGACAGCAGTATCCTAAGTCTTCAAGAAGAAAAGTCAACTATTGAAACCACGCCAGTACGTTCTGAGCAAGATAAATTGACACTTTCTTCTATAAAGAAATTACTCTCCGACCAGCTTGATGTTTTGAAGCATCTTAACTGGAGACCTTAGGGAATTTTTTTTTCTCTTTTTTTTTTAGAGATTTTATGTAATTAGCTTCCTTTCTATAATAAAACTAAACTTTTATTTAATTTTATTAATGACTGCTATGTTGTCTTTCTCTTGCTTATGCTATGTTTTTTTT
>CATIWJ010011754.1:0-17224 GCA_949640765.1 Croton laevigatus | reverse complement strand
TTCTTCATTTTTCTCTTCTTCTTCCATCTTTGCTACTCTCTCTTTCCCCCTACTCTCTTCAACTCATCTTCTTCTTGCTCTTAGCATCAACACAATCTACTACTTCAACATCTTAATCTCCTCAAGAGTTGGTAAAGATTTCCTCAAGTTGCAACTAGGAAATTCCAAGCAAGATTAGAAGACTTTAGAGGTAAGGGTTAGTATTTTGGTTAAGTTAAATAAATGTAGGTTAGGGTTTTATGCTAAACCCAGTTAGATCTCCTATGATACGTGTTAGAGATAGCTAAATAATAGGTAAATCTTGATGGTAATAGAAGAGGAAATGTTAGGGTTTAAGTTGCTCTCTTTTAATGAAAACTAAGTGTGCAATTTTCTATATAGATTTAGAAGCCAAGACTAAGGAGAAAGGAAAGGAGCTTGCTTGAATCTAATGGAAGCCCACATTTTGAGGTTTGATGCTTTAACCTAACTTTTTTTAACGTCGATTTTGAATTTCTTCACATATTTGAATGTTTGAATGTTATTTGAGATTTGAAATAAAAACTTATGATTTGTTGTGTTCAAGCTTTAATTTAAGTCTTATAAAATGTGAAAGATGCTTTAGAATGACTTTCAAAGTTTAAGCATTCGGTTTATGAGTTAAGCATGTTGAGATATGTGATTTTCAAAATCTGCAGTCTGTTTTATCAGATAGTCGCGCCCGCGCTGTCGACAACCTTGTTGATGTCTCGCCTGCGACTCCCTGAGAGCGCCCGTGAACAAAACACGATTTGAGTGATAAAGTTCCAGTGGAGGTCAGAACGCCCGCGACTCCATTGTCTCTAGCGCGACGTCCTTGCTGGGGTTTTGTCACGCCCGCGACCAAGGTGTCTCGCACGCGACATCAACAACAGTTTACAGAACAGCTAATTTTTCAATCTAAATGAGTTTGAGCAATGTTTCAAATGACGTATTCTCTTGAATAATGGCATGATTGAGAATAGTAATATACATGAAACGATGAGCATGAAATATGAAAAGAATGAAAGCATATGACACTAGATATTGATTTCATTTGAATATATGAAATGATGTGAATTACTTTAAGCTCATGTGGCTCGCTTTAGAACGCTAGTGATAAGAATACGATGCATCGTAGGGTTAAAACCGCGGATATGAAATGGTAATAATACATGATATGATTTGTAAACCGTATTGGCGATATAATCTACAAATGGATATACGGAATATGTGTTGGATATGGATAAGAATGAGAATACAACTTATGGTATCGGCGTGTTAGTCTACAAATGGCTATACGAGATACACAAAAAGGCCCCAATTCTTATCGTCGAGTTCTTTCAAGTGCCATTAGAGCTAAATGATGTTTTGAATGAATAATGTTGTATATCAAAATGTGTTTACTAGATTTTAATACAAAGATTTATTATTTTCTATTTCGGTGTTTTCAAATGTTTTTGTATAAATGTTTTATTATAACTTCGGTTAAAGCATCCACTAAGCAATAGTTTGCTCAGCGAGTTTACTTATCTAAACTTGTAGGTTAAAGTAGTAGCAGAGCCAATCATTCGTCGAGGCAGGTTATTCAGCACAGCAGTTTACATACTCTTTTGGTATAGCTTTTGTTATTTTGAAATAGTTAGGCTCGGCATGTACATGAATTACTAGAATGATATTGGTCATAAACTTATATTCTTTTGGATTATGGGAAATTTATATGTATGTAAAACCTAAGTAATAGTAGAAACTAACTTTATGTGATATGGATGTATATGTTACCTTTAGAAATGAATGCATATTTAAGTTTGCCGACTTGAAAACCAAAAAAGTAGTTCTTTTAGACTCATTCGTGGGTCCAGAAGGGGAGTTACACGTGTAGCCCTCTTATAGGTCTACTTTGGTAAGCTTATAAGGGGTGTTACAGTTTCCATTATTAGATTTTATTTTAATGTATTGCCTTATCCCGAGTTTAGCTAAGTAACCAGTAGAGCACGGTAACTGAAATATTATACTGATAAATGTTTTCATTTATTTTCATGCAACACCTGTTCCATTTCAAAATCATTTGTAAACCCAAAATTTATTTCTAATTTATGTATTCTTTACAGCTATCACTTTGCTTATTTATTTACTTTTATAAGTTAAGGTACCCGCTGGGTATTAGTGCTCAGTGAGTTATTTTCTGTAACTCGCAGGTTAGCAGCTAAAGACACAGTAGATAGCAGTACCTGACTACCGGCAGTCCAAGGCATCTTATAAGGTCGTTTTACTTTTGTAATAGAACATTAGTAATAGCATGTATATAAATGTTGGTAATACTCCCAAATAAATGTTAGGATGCCATATACCTTAATAACTTTTAATTTTGTGGTTTGAGATGAGTTCTTGCCAGATGCTGTAAAAATGTTTATTTTTGTTTGATTTGAGGAGTGAGAGTATAAGGACGCTAGCCGAAGTGTTTGTGGTATAATTTCTTTGCAGGATCCCAGTGAATAGTCACAGGGACTGCTCGATCGGTCGCTGTTACTATTCACAGACTGTCCGTTCCTAGGCAGAACTCTGGCAAAATTTTCGTAAAAATAAAGTTAAAATTTGGCTAAGTATTTATTAAACCCTAATTGCGAAGCATTTGCCCACCTAATTAATTAGCACATAAATGGTTATCACAGCTCCAATACCAGGACGTAGCACTTCTTTAGGGTCTTCTGCAAGGCTTAGAAGGGGTGTTACATTAAGAACTAACTTGCCATTACTAACATCAATAATAGCTCTGGTAGTAGATAAGAACGACCGTTCTAGAATCAGAGGCATTTCTACATCCTCATCAATATCAAGAATAATAAAATCAACTGGGAAAATAAACTTTTTTACTTTAACCAAAACATCCTCTATTATACCTCTAGGACATATAACAAACCTACCTGCTAATTGTAAACTCATTTGTGTTTGTTTAGGTTCACCCAACCCTAGCTTTTTAAATATTTTATAAGACATTAAATTTACACTAACCCCAAGATCAGCTAAAGCCATATCAATAAATAAATTACTAAAAGAACAAGAAATAGTAAAACTCTCTGGATCTTGTAGTTTTTAAGGTAGCTTATTTTGCAGAATAGATAAGCACTCCTCACTTAGAGTGACTGTTGACACATCTTCTAGCTTTCTCTTATTGGAAAGGAGTTCCTTGAAATTTTTTTGCATATTTTGAAGTCAAAGTATCAATAAAAGGTATATTAATATGCAATTATTTAAGGAGTTCAAAAAACTTACCTGACTGCTTATCCGTGCGATTCTGCTGTAATTTTACAGGATATGGAATGGTGGGTTTAAACTTATTCACGACCGATTGATCAACCTTTTCTTTTCTTTTTCCATTTTCTCTTTTTTTGTCTCCTTCAAATTTCTTCTCATCCTTTTTTTTTCTCAGTTTTCTTTTTATTCTTCTCAGTCGCACTCAACTCCTTCCCACTTCTGAGAATAACAGCATTGATGTGCTCTCTATGGTTAGTATCAGTGTTACCTGGTAGACTACCCTATTGTTGCTCTGAAACTGCTCTGGTTAGCTGCCCAATTTACTTTCAAGATTATGGATTAAAGCCTCTTGATTTCTTATGAAGGTCTTAACAGTTTGAAACCAAGTCTCAGTTGCTTGGAGAAACTTAGTTATAAGCTTCTCCAAGTTTGACTTTTATTACTAAAGTGAAAGATGTGACTGAAATCTTAGTGGAATAGCTGGTCTTTGCTACCCTTGTCCTCCCTACGAGAAATTATGCTTGGAGAAACTTAGTTATAAGCTTCTCCAAGTTGGACTTCTATTACTAAAGTGAAAGATGTGACTGAAATCTTAGTGGAATAGCCGGTCTTTGCTACCCTTGTCCTCCCCACGAGAAATTAGGATGATTCCTCCATCTAGGGTTATAAGTATTGCTATGTGGGTTATTCAGACTCTAGGGAGCATTACCGGTGTAGTTAGCTACTCCAGTACAGTCTTGAGTTTCTGGCCTCCTTCATACACATCACACTGCATAATCTTAAATTAATTCTACACTAATGTCAACTAATCAATCTTTCTATTAATGGCCTCCATCTGTGCTGCCAAAGCTGTAACTGCATCCACATCATATACACTTGCTACCTTATTTCGGCGTAGCTCTAGCAGTACTCCACTGATAATTATTCGTTGCCATTTGCTCAATTAACTCCTAAGCTGCTTCAAGTGTTTTACTATTTAGAGTACCCCCAGCCACTGTATGTATCATCTATCTAGTGGCAAGATTTAAACCACTGTATGTACATCCAAACTGGGAGACCGTGATGTAGACACCTCCTCCTAAGCAAATCCTTAAACCTCTCCATATGTCATAAAGTGTTTCTGAATCAAGCTGAACGTAGGAGGAAATGTTATTTCTGAACTTTGCAGTCTTTGCAAGTGGAAAGTATTTAGCTACAAACTTCTCTGCCAGCAAAGTTCAAGTGTCGATGGATGCTCTTGGCATAAAAGTCAACCACTTCTTAGCTCTTCCCCTCAATAAAAATGGGAATAATCTCAATTTGATGGCACCATCTGTGGCTCTATTAAACTTTAAAGTATCACAAATATCTAAGAAGTTGGCCAAATATACATTTGGATCCTCATCCTGTAACCTATTAAATTAAACAAACTATTACACCATCTCAACAATGTTAGGCTTAATCTCAAAGTTATTAGCTATAACAGTTGGTCTCAGAATGCTAGACTCAGTCCCAGTCATATTTGGTCTAGCATAGTCGAACATAGTTCTCTATGGTTCATCTATAACTATCTCTTGTCTCTGCTCAACCTGTTTATCCAACTCTTCTCTTTTCTGTCTTAGTCGTTCTATACATCTTAGAAGAATAATTCATTCTATCTTAGGCTCCAGCTTTACTAATGCAGCCGAATTATTATGGGTCATGCACTAGTAAAACTCCTTAAAAAGTAAAAAAAAAAAAAAACACATAATACCACAGCAAATAAGAGAATAAAAATAAATGCAAAGAAAATAAAATGGCTAGATTAATAAAAATTAAGCATTTTTAATAGAAAAATTTACAAAAACCTCTCTAGCTTTTACATAAGCTACATTTTCCTCCTATGTTTTTTTTTTTCAGACTAAAATCTCCCTCCATTTTAATTCCGATGACATTTTCATCATTCTGTCTATTTTATTTGTTAAAATAACAGTAGAAGGACCAAAATATTTTTTTTATGGGCCATTTTATAAAAACTCAAGCAATGAAGGACTAAATTGATATTTTTCAAATCAGAAAAATAAAAAAAATAAAAAAAAAAGCCACTCCTCTTTCAATTTCTTCGCCGCCTCCACTCTACTTCCAAACCCGAATCATCACAACCACACCATTGCCTCCCTCACCGGCGCCTCCACATAATAGCAACTTATATAGCTTTTACAATTTGGGAATATAAATAAATAAAAATATATTCTTCTTCCTCCATCGGGATCTAACTAATCGAAGCTGCTTCCTACACCCTTTCCATACATAAAATCGTCAGGAAGGGAGCTTGATAGTAGCTCTTCTCTATTTTGAATTCGAGTTGAACTAGAAAGAGAAATAACAAAATCGATTTGAAAATTTAAGAAGTAGGAAACTAATTGAGCCAAAAATGTGAAAACCCATTTCTGGCAAAAAATTAGGCCAGCGTCCAA
Source organism: Croton laevigatus (assembly GCA_949640765.1). Classification (NCBI taxonomy): domain Eukaryota; kingdom Viridiplantae; phylum Streptophyta; class Magnoliopsida; order Malpighiales; family Euphorbiaceae; genus Croton; species Croton laevigatus. The sequence continues at coordinate 11,537 of CATIWJ010011754.1, read as the reverse complement.
AACAGAGGAGCTCCTTGAAGCAGAACTTGGAATTTGGAAAATCTAAGGGCATCTTATGTAAATACCAAACTCGTTTATACTCTTTATTGATCTTAATGTTTCCATACTACTCCAAGTGATGATTTTTTATTGCGTTTGATTTCATCTTATTGTCCGTTACGATTTTGAGGTTTTTGTTTGTTTCACTTGAGCTTTGATTTTATTCTGAAATTTTTCTACTTTTTTATCTCATTCTTTATCAAAGTTCGATTTTTCTTAGTTCTCTAAAATCAAGTTTCAGTGCATGTCAAATAACAATAAATCGCATGTCAAATAAAAAACCCAAGACCCAAATTGTAGTTCATCAATGCTATTTTCCATCGATGAATAGATCGTGGATTAACTGTTGAAGCAAGTTAGAGAGGTGAGTCATCGTCATCTAGCGGCGGAGGAAGTGAAATGATTGTTTTGATTTTCAATTTCTGATGGTTTTTATTGGCGGAAGAATTGGCGTAAAAGCTATATCAATTGCAATTATATGGCGGCGCTAGAGAGGGAGGTGATGGTAGGGCTGTGATGATTTGGGTTTGGAAGTAGAGTGGAGGCGGCAAAGTAGAGGCGACGAAGAAATTGGAAGAGGAGTGGCTTTTTTTTTTACTTTTTTTATTTTTTCTGATTTGAAAAATATCAATTCAGTCCTTCATTTCTTGAGTTTTTATGAAATGGCCTGTAAAAATTATATTTTGATCCTTCTACTGTTATTTTAATAGATAAAATAGACAGAAGGAAGAAAATATCAATGAAATTAAAACGGAGGGACGTTTTAGTCTTAAAAAAACATAGGGAGAAAAATGTAGTTTATATAAAAGCTAGGGATGTTTTTGTAAATTTTCCTTTTTAATATCCTAGTCCTCGGTAACATTGCCAAAAACTTGATACGTGTCCAAGCGACTATTCTACAAACCATTAGGTAAGTATACTTATCGTTTTGCAGTATAGCTACCAGAGTATCGAGTGTTGTATCCCTCGGGGACTAATGATTACTAGTAAAAACTCTTTTTCTATTATTTAACCAACAAATCAAGTGATTGAATTTAATAATTTTAAAAATAATTGTAAACAAGCAACAAAAATCCACTTTTAAAAGCAAGAGAATAGTTATTTATAGAATAGAGATGTAAGTAGTATATGGATTTCAAATCCCCTAAAATCTTTCCTGAACTTGACTCATTCAAATTAATCAATTGTTATCATCGTTGGATAGTAAGAACTCCTGAATTATGTTAATAACTCTTTCGAGCTAACTAACGTCTAATCCTAGGTTAATTAATTGAAATCTCTTTCTAATGAAAATCCTTAGTCTTGCATTAATCTGTTTTATAAATTTCTAATATTAGATTTGACTTTAATCCAGAATATTTATGTTGACTTATCTCTAGGTTTGCATGCAATTTCTTTCAATTATAGGTGAATAATTCACAAGTGAATTTCTAAATCTCACAATGCAAAAACAGACAATCAAAATTACTAGTAGAAATTAATTCAAGAGAATATATACCACAATTGAGTCTTGAGATGCGTTTCTCATTTACATATCCCAAATAATAATGCTAAAAGTATGTAGGGTTCGACTCATTTGTTTTAATCCTTTTTGCATCAATATTAGAAATGAGCTTATTGTTTTCTAAGTCTAGAATATAAAGGTTATTATTAAGTAAACTATTACTATAAAATAAACCTTTACAATGAATAGAAATCACATTATTCTGAATTATGAAAGAAAATCCATCCATGTCTAAACAAAAGACAAAAATAATAGTGGGAATGAAATAACAATTCTTCAAAATAATTACAAGTCTACTTGTCATGCCCTAAACTTCATTTGGATAATGAGCTATAAATTATTGTATGTTAATAATGTCCTTGTCAGGAGTCCCGGGCTCTGAGGCAGAGAAACGTCGGGGTCTACATTGGGAACCGTACTAGCATCGAGTTTACTTAAAGATAAGTTTCATATTTTCTGGTTAATATTATTGAGTGGGCCATTAAAGAATAAAAGCAAGAGATGAGAGGTTAGACCTAAATGAATGGAGTTGAGGAATAGAATGTTATGTGTTAGGCCAAGGCCCTTATTTTCAAACTAAGCCCATGAATGCACATATAAAAACCCAAATGTTCCTCAATATAACTCTAAAACTCTCCATTTTATCTTCTTTTCTTCCTTTTACCGTCCTCTCCCTCTCCTCTTTTCCCTATCATTTTCTTCTATTTTCATCTAACATCTCTATAATCACCACTTCCATTCCTTTCATCTTCAATAAGGCCGGTCCACTCCTCATTCAAGAACAAGAAAAGGTCTTAAGATCATCATTTGGAACTTAAGAGTAAGAGGTAAGAGTTGGGTAAATGCTAAGGTTTATCTCTTTTATGGTTAAGTTAGAGGTTATGGAAGATCAAGTGAGATTAAAGTAGATTTTCACTAGATTTGGTTATATCAAGTTAGAGAGATGCTAGGGGTTGTCTAAAAATGGAAACCTTAGGTTGAGTAAATTAGGGTTTTGGGTTTTCTTTTAATTAGAAGCTAAATGTTTGCAATTTTATAGGAGATCAAGAGGTTAGGACTAAGAAGAAGGGCAAAGAAGTTGCCTAAGCTTGGTGCAAGCCCTAATTTCAAGGTTTGGTACTTTAACCACTTTTATTTTACAATGTTTTCAAGTTTTTCAAATGTTGTGTTAATTTCATGTGTTTCCTTTGATGCTTTGTTTAAAGTATAGTAAAAATAATGATTTGGTTTTAAAGGAGAACATGACTTATGATTTTCAAGTAATTTTCTTCTATGAAAATGTTATGATTTGGAAATGAGTTCTAAAGTAACCTTGTAGTTTTAAATGTTATGTTTAAAATGCTTTTTGAACAAATTGATTTGGATGCATAAGTAAAAAGTTATGTTGATTTTCATAGAGAGGTGGTCGTGTTCGCGACGCCCTCATCTTGCGCACGACTATTTTGCTAAATCAGATGAAAGTTCCAGACGACCCCATCACATCAGCGGCCAAGTAATAGCGCCCACGACTTCGACAAGGTTATTCTCGTCTTGCTCGTGACCCTTTGAGAGCGCTCGTGAATAAAACATGGTTTAAATAACAAAGTTACAAGAGGGTTCGTCTCATTCGCGATAATCTTGTCTCACTTGCGAAGCCTTTGCTGGAGCTTGTCACCCACATGAGCAAAGTGTCTCGCGTGCGACGACAACATTAATTTTTTATTTGATGATGTTTCAACTTGAATGATTTTATCGATGCATGAATAATATACATTTTTTTTTATATAAAGCATGATATGACCTTGATAATGTATACTTATGTTGGCAATGAGCATGATATGGAATGATGTGAATATGAAAGGCAATGTATGGTTAACGCTTACAATGGTTAGGATTAGAACCTTAGATATAAGGTTACGATGCATCATAAGGTTAGAATCGCGGTATATAAATTGATTATTATGTTGATATGCATTGGTGAGTATACAAGGTGCTCACATGCAAAGACGAGTATACAAGGTGCTCGCATGACAATATAAGTATACAAGGTACTCAAATGAAATTTTGGGTATACAAGGTACCCCTAGTAACCACATCCTTATCCTTTAGTTCAATCGGTGCTACTCGAGCAAACGAAACGAATATTAAATCTTTCGATGTTTATTTGCACATATTTGTTTACTTACTTGTTGTAACATGCCTTTTAACTTTTAACTCTGCTTAAAGGTTCTACCAAAATGCATAGGAAAATATAATCAAAAATTATACAAAATAAGCTATTAACAAAACCACAAGGGACAAATAAAAATTATTTAAAGGCAATTCCTCTTGATCAAAGAGTAAAGGGAGTTGTCTGAGCGCTACCTAAGATAGTTCATTTAAGCCTCCTCTAAGTCTGGTCGCCTCACACTTGGCTTGAGGGAAGGTCGCTCTCACTTGGACTTAGGATAAGGTTGCCTTTATTTAGTCTAGGGGAGGTCGCTTGTGTCTAGGCAAGGGGAGAGGTTGAGTTTGTGGCCTCAACTTTCATACCAGGCCAGACTGCTAGACCCCAAAAACCTAAAGGGCCTCTCAAGCTCTAAGATTTAGATAGCCCAATGAACCCTATTAAACATAGGGTTTTCGGGGCCTTACCACCTCGGACTCTCTATAAAAAAGCCTTCGTTAGGCACTTTTTAGGACTAATCACACTTTTGAGACTTCCATTAGCGCGGTGAGCGTAGACAGAAGCTGTTAGTTGGTCTTTAGGTTACTTATGCATATCAAAGAGGATAGTGATGCTGATGCTCAAGATAGGGAGGACCAATAACCTATGGGTCCTCACTTCCCTTATCTCTTCTCTAAAGGACTTGCACCTTGTTACCACTGGAATAGGACCCACTCCACCCTCATACCCATCTTTCAACCTAAGTGCGAATACCCTGAGGATAATACTTATTCCATTGGGATCAAAATACAACAATCTCATTATCCTAACCTACCCATAACTTTTACCCCAAACACTTCCCACTCTACCATAACAACAAACCCAAACCCGACCTCTACCCAACTCTACACCTAAGGTTAGTTATTTAGCCTGTTAGGGCAAATTTTATAATAAAATTCCCACCAAGCCAATCTTAATCAGGGGTAGCTACCTACTCTCATACCATCTCCAGTTGTAAGGGCGTTAGAGGATAGAGGTCGCTCGATGACTAACCCCAGAGATAAGAAGGATTATAAAAGGAATATAAAAAAGAATAAGAGAGCTATAAAAGTAAAAACATTAGAAGGGAGAGGTCATGAGTGCAATAGAGGTCATTTTGGCAATAGAGGTTGTCTAAGAAGGAAGAAGAGAGAGAAAGAGAGAGAGAGAAAGGTTCCCTTAAGGTCCCAAAAAAGAAGGTGATGATAGAAGTAATTGGTATGATGATAACAGAGATAACAACTACAAAAGAGATAGAAGAAGCTACTATAGTGCCTATCACAAATCAAGAAGACACAACATTGATAAATGTAGGGCTTGAAAGGCAGAGGTAGAGAGAATAACCCAAATAGGCCACTTTAAAAGTTTCATTGATGATTATAAGTATAAAAAAAATGGAGCAGATGGTTAATTCAATATCATATTGTGCTAATTCCTCCGCAGTGCTCATTGTAGCTAAAAAGCAATCAGGCAAACCAAGCTCAAGGGGTGTACAATATTTGGTTAGGCTAATGTTCATTATTACGCTTACTATAACACAAGAAGACATAACACTGAAGATTGTAAGGCCTGAAAAAAGGAATTGTAAAAGGCGAATAATAGAAGACCTTAAGAGCTTGGATAAAGGCTATGTTACACCTGCCTCAAAGGCACTTAGTTTGTAACTCATGTTATTGAAATAATAAAGTTAAGACATTTCATTTACACTTATGCTTAGTAATAATGCTTGCCTCTCTTAAAAGATATTAAATGCCTCAAATAACGGACTATGATTTTTATCTACTCTAGATGGTTGATTCGTCTCACATAAGAGACCTCGGTCCTTATATGTTTGGACAAGAATGCCTCTGATGATGGATTATGATCCTTATCAGCTCGGGCCAGATGGTAGATTCACCTCATATAAGCGACCTCAATCCTTGTGTGTACAAGAAAGAATGCCTTGGATGATGGACTATGATCTTTATATGCTTGGGCCAAGTGGTGGATTTGCCTTAAATAAGCAACCTTGGTCCTTATATGTCTAGGAAATAATACCTTAAACAGTGGCGAAGCTACCATGGGGCCAAAGGGGGCGTTGGGCCTTATGGTTTTTTGGGAAAAAAAATTTGAGTAGGATGAGTTTTTAGCTGAAAATCACAGAGGAGGGCGGTGGGAGTTGTAGGCTGAAAAGAAAGGAGGAGGAGGAGGAGGAGGAAGAAGGAAAGAAAAAAGGAAGGAAAGAAGAAAGGAAGGAAAGGGTGGATGGCTAATTGGCCGAAAACTCTACGTTTCATTTAATGAAAAAGAAAAAAAAAACTTAATGAAAAAGGGAAAAAAATAAAAAGAAAGGAAATGAAAATGAGGAACAGCAGCAGCAAATAATCGACATTGAGGGAAAATAGAAAGAGGGCAGTGGCGAAGGGAAGAAGCTCCGCCACTTCCGACTAGGGGTGTTCAAATCGGATATTCGATCCGATCCGAAATTTCAGATATCAGAAAAAATCGGATCGGGAAAATACCAATCCGAAAAAATCGGATATCCAGATATCAGATTCAAATTATTTTTTAAATTAAAAATCGGATATCCGGATATTCGATCCGAATTATCCGGAAATTTCTATTTTTTTAATTTATTATTATTTTTTTTATTAAAAATCAGATCGGATCGGATATTCGAAATTCTAAATTTGTGATCTGTATCCGATCTGAAATATCCGAAACTCTAAAAATCGGATAGGATATCTTATTTTTCGAATCGAATTGTGGATCAGATCAATCGGATCGGATTATTTTGAACAACCCTACTTCCGACTGCCCGCCGCTTGTCAATGCCTCTGTTCTCTGCTACCGCTAACGCCTCTGCCGGAAATAGAGGTAAGTTTAGTTAAATTTTTTTTTTAAATGTTAGTTAATTTAACTTAAATTTGTTTAAGGTTTAGATTATAAATTAGATGGGTTTACATGGAATTTGATTGTTGAATTGAGTTTTCTGGAGTATTTTTTATTCACTGGAGTTTTCTGCAATGTTTTTTATCATTACCTGGAAGTGAATTTTGCTATCTTGATTATCGGGTTGTATATTGAGTGAAATATGAGAATATTGTGATTTGTTTAACATTTGCTTGATTTCCTTTTACTCAGTGGTACATTTTTCTTTTATGAATTTAATCAAGAATAACATGTTCTAATTGAAAATTATAAGCACTAATGTTGTTGTAATGGTTGCTAATTAGATCAATTGCCATTATTATGTACATGGTCAGTGGGAGCTTTAACTGTTGAGTTATTATTTTTTTTTTTGGAATTCCTGCCGTGTTAAGGAACTTAGTAGCATAAAAGGGACAGTCCTAGCATATGTCTTGGTGGAATTAGATTCATATCTTCTGCACTCTTCACTCTTTAATGAATGTAGGAAAGGAAAAATTGCCCAATAAAGTTTGAAATTTACATACTTTGATATGTTAAATAATTTTTGAATTTCAAACATTGTGATATGTTTGTTGGTTTTAATTTCAAATATGTTTGTTGCTATTTTTTAAATGATTCGTGCATTTTTCAATTGGTCTTAATTTGGTATTTTTTTTTCTTGAAATGTGGTTATGGAACGGTACTTTAAAAGGTTAAAACCAAGTAAACAATCATCATCATTCATTAATCAAAATGATCAAGTGCTTCAGAAACAAGATGAAGTGATTGTTCACCAACAAGATGAAATACTTGTTAACAAACAAGATGAAGTGATTGTTAAAGAACATGAGCTAGATATACATAATCTTCCTTCCGATCTTGGACTGCGACCTAGTATAATGAGTTATCCACTAAATAAACGAGATAAGGTACGTCGAGCTTATTTGTTAAAGGGTCTTTATCAACCACGCAATCACAAATTCCCTCAAACTGCTGACGGGAATTGAAAAAGGAAATTTGTTGTAACTTGGTTTGATGAATTTAAAGATTGGTTGGAATATAGTATTGAAAAGGATGCTGTGTTTTGTTTGTATTGTTATTTATTTTCATCTAAACGTCATGAAAGATGTCATCAAACTTTTGTATTATAGGGTTTTAATACATGGCGAAAGAAGGAAAGATTAGTCCAGCATATAGGAGATCATAATTCAAATCATAATATATGTAGATTAGCTTGTTAAGATTTGATGAATCAATCTCAGTCTATTGAATTGTCTTTTGCAAAACAATCAGCAAAATCAAAGACTAAGTATTGTTTTAGATTAAATGCAAGGGTCAAATGTATTCATTTTCTCTTAGAGGAAGATTTATCTTTTCGAGGACATGATGAATAGGAAAGCTCATTGAAAAATGGGAATTTTCTTGGCTTGTTAAAGATGTATACCGAAGATAATGAAAAACGTAAGGATGTTGTGTTACATAATGCTCCTGAAAGTCTAAAACTCACATCACTTGATATTCAAAGTGATATCATTAAGGCATGCGCTACTGAGACAACAAAAGCTATAATATCATATTTAGGTGGTGATTTGTTTTCTATATTAGTTGATGAATGTCGAGATGTGTCTGTCAAGGAGCAAATGGGACTTATTATTCGATATGTCGATAAACTTAGATGTGTTGTTGAAAGGTTCATTATTATTGTCCATGTGCGTGATACAACTGCAATTTCACTATATAATACGATTAAAGAACTATTTTCAACTTATGGCTTAAGTATTTCGGGTTTGAGAAGTCGGTGCTATGATGGAGCAAGTAATATAGGTGGTAAATTTAATGGGCTTAAAAGTTTGATTTTAAAAGAAAATCCTAATGCACACTACATTCATTATTTTACACATCAACTCCAACTAACATTTGTTGCCGTTGCCAGAGAGCATTCAGAAGTTTATACCTTTTTTAATTGTCATTACTCATTTGTGTAATGTTGTTGGAGGTTCTTATAAGAGCAGGGATATGATTCGTGAGAAGCAAAAGGAGAAAATTGCACAAGGAATTGCAGAAGGTGTGTTGTTAGTAGGACAAGGCTTGAATCAAGAAATTGTATTAAAAATACCAAGGGATACTCATTGGGGTTCTCAACATGGTACATTTGTTAGTTTAGTTCATTTATTTGGTTCGATCACCGATGTTCTTGAATATGTTGGGGAAAATGGGTATGATCGTATACAAAGGGCAGAGGCCGATGAATTGATAATTTTAGTGAATCGTTTTGAATTTGCCTTTATGTTGCAACTTATGATCAAGATTTTAGGAGTGACAAATGAGCTATCTCAAGTATTACAAAAGAGATATCAAGATATAGTGAATGCTATGAGATTGGTTAAAATGTCAAAAAGTCGTTTGTAATTAATGAGGGATAATGGTTGGGAATCTTTATTGAAGCAAGTGTTTGCATTTTGTAATGAACACGATATTGATGTGGTTGATATGAATGATGTCTATACAGCTAGAGGACGATCAAGACGTATAAGTAAAGAATTAACCAATTTGCATCATTATCGCGTTGAGCTATTTTATACTGTGATTGATATGCATTTTCAAGAGCTCAACAACCGATTTAATGAGACTAATACAAATTTGATTTTATGTATGGCATGTCTTCATTCTACAGACTCATTTTTTGCTTTTGATATGGACAAATTGATCACACTTGCAAGGTGCTATCCTTCTAATTTTTCTCCTATTGATTTGATTACACTTGAATCTTAACTTGAAAACTTTATTGTTGAAATACGCATGGATGAGAATTTCTGTGAATTGAATGGAATTGGAGACCTTGCCAAGAAGATGGTTTTTTCAAGAAAACATGATGTTTTCCCTTTGGTATTTAAGTTAATCAAATTGTCGTTGCTTTTGCCAGTTACTACTGCTACTGTGGAAAGAGTGTTTTCTACAATGAAATTTATTAAAAGCCTTTTCCCCAATAATACGAGATGAATTATTGAATGATTATATGATTTGCTTTATTCAAAGAGATATATTTAAAAATATTAACAATGTAGATATTATACATAGATTTCAATCAATGAAAAGTAGGCGGGGATCTTTATAATTCAATTACAATTTTTAATATTATTGATTAAATTTACATTTTTGTATCATATTTTTTATTTATTTTTATTTTTAATTGAAATACCGGAGACAGTAACGTAGCCAAGATTTGGCCTTTCCTCCACCAAATTCCTGACTACGCCATGTGACAGCCAAGGCAGAGAAGAGAAAAAAAGGGTGGCACTGGTCGGTTGTGGGTTCGGCGAAGGTAGAGGAGAGGTGTGAAAATTGAAAAAGAAATGGAGGTTGATTGAGATGGACGAGAGATTAGGTTAGGGCTTTCTTAACTTAACTACCTAAATTATTAATGTCCATACTCAGGGCGGGGATGGCAAAAATTGTTTCCGACCCGAACCTGTTGTGGAGATGGCACTTAGGGGTGGGCATTTACGGTTCGGTTAAAACATAGAACCAATAAAAAACCGAAACCAAAAATATTAGAACCGAAAACCAAACCGTCAAATCCCAAATCAAAATCCCTAGTCCAAACACCAAACTTCTTTCAAAGTTGCAGCACTGCTTGTACGGGTAAAATGCAGGACCCTCAATAACTTAGCCCGCGAAGGAGCTTGAGAAATTCCAATGAATCTTGTGCTTTTTTGATAAAAAAAACAATAAATACCTTCTGCTCCATTAATAAAATAGAAAATCTATGTCAAAAAAATAATAATAGAAAACCTGTCAAGCAAACAAAATCTTAAAAAAAATAAAAATACAATTTTTAATATTATTTATAAATTTTACATTTTTGTATCATATTTTTTATTTATTTTTATTTTAAATTGAATTACAGAAAACAGTAACGTAGCCAAAATTTAGCCTTCCATCCACCAAATTCCTAACTACACCATGTGACAGCCAAGGCAGAGAAGAGAAAAAGAGGGTGGCGCGAAGGCAGAGGAGAGGTGTGAAAATTGAAAAAGAAATGGAGGTAGATTGAGATGGACAAGAGATTAGGTTAGGGTTTTCTTAACTACCTAAATTATTAATGTCCATACTTGGGGCGGGGATGGCAAAAATTGTTTCCGACCCGAACCTGTTGTAGCGATGGCACTTAGGGGTAGGCATTTACGGTTCGGTAAAAACATAGAACCAATAAAAAACCGAAACCGAAAATATTAGAACCGAAAACCAAACCATCAAAGCCAAAATCAAAATCCCTAGTCCAAACACCGAACTTCTTTCAAAGTTGCAGCATTGCTTGTACGAGTAAAATGCAGGACCCTCAAGAACTCAGCCCGCGAAGGAGCTTAAGAAATTCCAATGAATCTTGTGCTTTCCTGATAAAAAAAAAAAACAATAAATACCTTCTGCCCTTTATCACAATACCCTTCTGCTCCACTAATAAAATAGAAAATCTATGTCAAAAAAAAAATAGAAAACCTGTCAAGCAAACAAAATCTGAAAAAAAATACAAGCAGATCTACTCACCAAATCACTTACTATGCATCGTTTTTGCTTACCAAAATCCCATCAAATTTTCTACAAATAACCAAAAATTTATAAAACAAAATATAAAATTTTAATTTTTTCATTTTACTGCCAAACTCAGAACACCAATTACACAACTGAACAAGTAAAAATGAAGTACCTCATCTTTCAAGATATGAAGTAGCGTCGTTTTACCGGCATTATCAAGGCCAAGGAAAAAGATCTTGGCTTCCTTTTGCCACAATTCAAGTGAAGCATGAACTCCGTAAAACCTATCAACCAAAAACATGATTTTTAACTAACAAAAACCAGAAAAGAATCCAAAAAAATTCTAGGGAGGAAAAAAGGTAAAAACTTTGAAGCAAAAAGCAAAAACCTCCTCATATAAGTATGAAA
>CATIWJ010011735.1:0-13742 GCA_949640765.1 Croton laevigatus | reverse complement strand
GTTCATTATTATCACATCACTATACATATTTTGGTTCTAATGAAGCTCCTTGGGTCCTAAAATTTGCTCAACAAGTACTTGATACAATGTCTGCTAGAAATTATTTTCACTGGCTGTGGATAGGAAAGCTTTTATTCTTATTTGCTATGCAAAATTATATGTGTGTGGATTTTTTGAGTTGTGTGTATTTTTTTATTTTTGCTGCTGCAAAATTTAACACCCCTTTTTATACATGATTTGGGATTCTTCATCATGGACCTGAAGATTAATTATTATTCAGGGTGGTTTGAGGAAAAAGTGGATCTGATTGAGTGGTGGTGGGGGGATGGTGGTGTTACCGGTGGTGGTGGTCGGTCGTGGCGAGCAGAACAGAAGGGAAGAGAGAAGAGAATTTTGCGGTGAGAAAGCTGAAGAATTTTTCTTTTTTTATTTTTCTATTTTTTTATGGAAAATTTCAGTTTGGTCCTTTTTGATTTGAGGAGGAAGATGATGTAAATTTCAAATTAGCCCAAATGGTTGCCACGTCAACCAATTATCGGCAGTTTACCTAGTAACCTGCTAAAATGAATTCTTTGTGAATTCTTTCGAAGTCCAGCTATTTAGATGCAAGAAAATGAAGTTCAGGTACCATCATGAAATACCCCCCAAAGTTCAGGTACCATCGATGAAAATTACCCTACAAATAATAATAACAATAACAATATTATTATTATTATTATTATTCATCATCAAACATCTTCATCTTCCTATCTAACCCCACAAGCCGCCGCCGCCGACCCTTTCATAGCCATCACCGCTTTCATAGCCACCGCCGCCGACACCTTCAACCACCACAAGCCACCGATCCTCTACCCTTTCTATCCACAGTCGCTGAAGCCGACGCTTTCACAGCCACAAATCGAGTCACCAATCGGGTTCCCTCTTCCTATCGCAGACCAGATTGGTACTCTCCACTGTAGACCAGAATCAGTAGGGTTCATAGCTTTACCGATCAAATCCTTTCCATCTCAGACCAAACCCACCACTAACCGAGTTCTCCACGGCTACATTTTTGTCGGAGAGGAGGTTTGATAAGATTTGAACGAGTCATAGCTCGACTGTTTGGGCCTTTATTGAGCGATTTCTAGTTATGGAGATTAGGAAAGATAAAACTGCATCGTTTAAGGACAGTTGTTGTTGATCCTTTTTTTATTTGAGGAGATCGATTGGAACCAGTAGGAAGTTTTGCGTTTCCGCGATGAACTGTTTGGATTTGTTGCCAATTGTAATTGAATCCAAGACTCTAAAGGATTCTATTCTAGAATACGAATTTTCATTTCTGATAACAGCGAGAAACGAAGATAAGCAATTTTCATGGCTTTGGAGGAATAAGTTGTGCATTTTCTCCTTGATTCCATTTTGAAATGAAATGAAAACCAGAGCCCGAATAACCAACTCCAAAACTCGAATATCTACCCCTTCTCTGCTTAAAACACTGCCAATTGCATCAACAAAACCACCAAATCTCACCAAAAATTTCCTATTCTCCTCTGAATAATTCAAAAATTCCACAATCTTCACCAAGGATTCGACTTTTTGACTCTTAATTTCCTCAATCCAAACTCTCACTCAGAGATAGTTGGGGCCGCCGGAGAGTTGTCAGGATCAAGACGGTTTTAAATTGGATATTTAAAAAAGTTAGTTATATGGCTATACCTTTTGAACAAAATCCATAACCGGCGTATGCAGGAATCTTTTGATAGCTACAATCGATCCATCTAAAAGCAATCCTTTATAAAGCTGTAGAATGAAGGAGGAGGGTTTGATTAATTTTTTTTATTTTGCTGAGAATTGGTTTTAATTTGTTTGCTGCTGGTTATGGTGGTTGGTGGTTGTGATAGTGGTTATGGTGGAGGAGTGAGTGGTGGTGGTAGGGATGGTGATGTTAGTGGTGGTCGGTCGTGGCAAGTAGAAGAAAAGGGAAAAGAGGAAAAGAGAAAGGGATATTTATGAAATAGTCCCTGAAACTATTAGAAAAATTTTAAATAGGTCCAATTTGGATTAAAGAGAAGAGAAAAAAGAAGAATATGTGTGCATTTGTAAAATTGAATCTGCCACGTCAGCTTTCTTACTGGCTGAAACTTTTAAACGGGCTAAAATCATTTTTGTACAAAAAATTTTAAAGTTCAGGTATTTTTGTGTAAGAAAATAAAATTTAGGTACGTTGTTGAAATAACCCTCAAAGTTCAGGTACATTTTGTGTAATTGACCCAAACCTTTTGAATATCATTTTTAATTGTTTGGCAATTAAGGTTAGTGAATAATTTTCTTTTTGGTGCTTCCAACAGAACCCCTTCAAAATTGTAAAGTAACGAACGAAAATTCAAATTCGGGCTTACTTACGCGGCCCAATACAAAAAAACCAAAAATCTCTCAAAAATAACCCGCGAAGCCTCATATAATTCTGAAAAGCGTACGAACATTTTCTACTTTATATGTATCTAATCCAGCCGTCCAATATTTGATAAATTAAAAGCGAATCGTCCACGTCATCAATCCGCGTCTCTTCATATAAACCAATTATCTCTTACCAATCCTGTCTATATAAACAATCGCGAAATACTGATTTTTCACCGCTTCGTTTTATTTGTGCTTCACGAAATCTCCTCTCTCTATATTTCTTAAATCTGAAAAAATCTTAATGGCACCCAAGGCCGAGAAGAAGCCTGCTGAGAAGAAACCGGCAGAAAAAGCGCCGGCGGAGAAGAAGCCAAGAGCCGAGAAGAAGCTGCCGAAGGAAGGCGGAGCGAGCGATAAGAAGAAGAAGAAGGCAAAGAAGAGCGTAGAGACGTACAAGATATACATATTCAAGGTGTTGAAGCAAGTGCATCCTGATATTGGGATTTCCAGTAAGGCTATGGGAATCATGAACAGTTTCATCAATGACATTTTTGAAAAGCTTGCACAGGAGGCTTCAAGGTTGGCTAGGTATAACAAGAAGCCAACCATCACCTCTCGCGAGATCCAGACTGCTGTTAGGTTGGTCTTGCCTGGTGAGCTCGCCAAGCACGCAGTTTCTGAAGGGACCAAGGCGGTCACCAAATTTACCAGCTCTTAGGGTTTCTTTTTAGAAATTTGGGGATTTAGGGTTTTCTGGATGTAAATTTTAGGGGTCGTGTGTTTTATGCTATTTTATGTTATTTGTTATCTCGATGGATTTAGATTTAATGCAATTTCTACTTTATACAACTTTGGTTTCCATCTGACTTGCTATTTATAGTTGAACAATCTGAAAATGAGGGATTGCACTATTTAAGAAATTGCTATGTCGATCTAATGGTATATTTCCATGAGTATGGCATTGTAAAATTCAAAGCTCAGTTGCCAGATGCACACTATCTTGAGTAATTATCTTTGCTCAATTCTGTTTCATTTTTACGATAAACAGGGGAGGGGATTGGGGACGATCGGGTGTCACAGGACCTCATGGTTCTTGGCCAGCGTACCTACCTCCGTTATTTGAGCTCAATTGAGAGACTTGAAACTAACTTGTGATTGGCGAAGGCAGAGTAGAAAGAATTTAGAGACAAAACCTTTTATTATTTACGGTAAGAATGAGAAGAATTGTTATTCCAATTATACAATGCAATTATAACATATATATAATCAGAAAAAAAAGGAAAAAAAATGCTGGACATGCTGAGGAGCTTTTCAAAATTCAAATCTGTGCGTTTCTAGAGTATGGAGTATGCTCGGACGACTTCAACGATCGGTGCTCTACACAAAGGACACTTGCCACCTCCTCTTACCAGTTCATTTGCACATTTCGAGCAAGTGCACATGTGACCACATCTGGCCATTTACATCAATCAGTACAACTCATTTGCTTGTTTTAACATAATGGATGGCATAAAAGCGGGGGGAAGAAGGATACCATACCTGTACAATAAAGAATCAATATGGTTGTCACAACATACGCAACATGTCCCTTTCCTTACATGACCCCATTTACATCCCTCTTCCGATGTCTCTGCACCCAACCCTGTAAATATATAATGTTTTAAGGCCAATGGTTCGAAATTGGAATAAACATAATCAGCAAGCAATTGACCTGTCATGTAAGATGAATCCAACACAAACCTTTTTCCCCAGTTGATCGATTCAGAGCTGCAGATACTTCTTGTCTGACAGAACGCTGCAGTTCAAGTTGCATATCCATGCACGCCTCCAACATCCTCTGCATATGGCTCATTCCTTGTTGTAGTCTTGCCATGTCTGCTCTCAGGTCATTAATCATCTCCCACTCCTGTCCCACACCATTTAATCCATATTCATATCACACGATTTTTCACTTCAACCAAATACCACTTCCACATAGAAAAGCAGAAAAAGAAAAGAGTAAATTGTTTCAAAGATTATGGTGGAAAGATGACTCACAAGTTCTGGTCGATGCATGCTATGGCGAGGCCAGCTAGTATGATGCAAATCCTGGTGCCAGAGTGGCTGAGGTGGGGGCACAGGTGGAGATGGCAGAACCAATGGACGTCTATTCACGGCATTACGCTGATCCTCGTTTTGTTCATCTCTTTGCTGCTCTTCATCTCGCTCTGGTGAGCTGGGAGTTGGAGTGGGCAAGTTTCTGTGTATATCCCAGTCAATGGGAGCACGGCCTTGCCTTTCCACATATGATTGTATTAATTGGTCCAGACTCTCACGGAAACCACTGCGAAGAAGATTAGAAACACTTCTCCTACAAGACGATGAAATTTATTTTTCAAATTTTAGTAACTTCAGAAAATACTAAGAAGTTTACGACTAAGAAATAATCTACCATTAAATATACCTGCTCAAAAGCTCCCTTAGTTCCATACTATATACATTGTCATCATCAGGAGGGTGAAATCTATTTAATCTTCGTATTGGAACAGCACGACGCATTCTTGGTGGATCAGAAGGCCCCTCTGTCCAATTTTCAACAGCTTCCCTAGAGCCATTTTCATGCCAAGCTCCCTGATCTTCTGGTGGACGATTTTGTTCACTGTGTGAATTTCCAGGTGATTCTTGAGGCCAGTCATTAACAGAATTCTCCTGCCAATTGGGATCCATTGGTTCTGCATCACCATTTCTCCATTCATTGAACTGACTATAACCTGACTGTTGCCAGTTCCGCCCTCCATCATCTGTAATTTCTTGCTGCCAACCCTCTCCTTGATTGGCAGTTGCTTGCCAATTCATGTCGTTCGTAGTTGTGTTGCTCTGTGAATTGTCTGTCTGGCCAGACTGCCGATGGATATCCATTTCTCGACTCCTAGGCTGTGATTGCACATTCTCTTCATGTTGAATCTCCTGTGAAGTATTTGTATGACTTGGATCATTTCTTGTATCACTGACATTCCTATCAGTTATACTATCTGACTGCCCATTCACTTGGCCTCGAACAATAGTCTCCAACCTGGAGCGGAACCCTTCTCTGAACAAACAGGAATTTTACATCAGTGATCAAATAATTTAGCAACAGTTATCTCAACTGCTAAAATTCAAGACAAGCAAAGCAGCAAACAGAAACTACTGACATCCACGCAGCAAAAAGAATAAATGATACATGACAGAGAAGAGAGAGATGGAGAGATGAAAGGATTTGTGGATGGAGAAAGAAGGTTTGTCTGGTCCAAGCAACATCCAGAAGTAAGATTGCATCAGTGAAAGGAATCCATCCTCAGAACGACATTCGGAAGGTTTTGAAGGAAACATTAATTAGCAATTTCAAATCTGTTTGTGAAATAATTGAAACTAGTGTAGGCTTGTCCTTGGCTGTTGGGATAAGTGAATAACAATCCATCCACAGCTGATATAATTCAGCAGCTGCATACATTCAGATCATATTTTGCACACCAGAATTTCTAGCCTTTTTCATCCCGCATCACATGCTGAATTTGGCAAATCCAGCAGTCAGATATGAACCTAAGAGTAAGACCTTCCTCAAAATAGGATTGCCTCCATAGTTTCAGTCAAAAGTCTTTCATTTTCCCTTATTCCAAACCCTTTCTGCTACCATCAAAATGAAAAGATCAAGAAATTGCCATAAATGAATTGTTATCATGATGTGCAATCATTATCACTATTACAATCTATACAACATCCATCTAATGCATGAATTCTAAAGGTAGAGAATACTAATAATAAAATCCTCAAAAGCATGAATTTGAGGAAAACGATGACACAAATGTCCAAGAGAATTCAATTCTATTGGATGGGCATGTGACATGAACATAAAGAAAATGCATACCTTAAGCCAGAAACAGTGTGACGTTGTCTCAATTGAACTAGTTCACTTGCAGCCATTGAAGGTGGTCTCTCCTCTTCAACTGGTCTTTCATTTCGCAAAAATCTCCCTCTCAGTAATGACTGGAAACATATCACAATTTTAGCATTCAAGCAATTGATCAAATATGTTGAGCATAGCCTCACAACGAATTCTGAGGCCAGAAGGAATAATTTTCAATTATCACAAATGCAATTCTAATAACTAAAATAATATCATTTATCATTTACTTCATTGAAGATGAAACTTTCCAAGATTATCTTGAAGCAAGAACTTATGAACTCATTTTAGGTTACAGGTAACGAAATTTCAGTCATTGACAAGGCTTGTATATTTAATCAATTTTCAAAGGACTAGAGATAAAATTTTGTTTGGGAAAAAAAAAAAAAAAAGAACAGATGTTTTGAAGTTCTGTAATAGCACGCAACTTCCAACATAATGAGCAAGGTATTCTCACAAGCTCACATAGCACACATGAATCTAATAATCACAAGCTGGGGGGCTACTATGACAGTGGAACAAATGTAGTACATATAATGGAAGACATCAACCACAGTAGAGGCCGTTGATATAGCTTTATGCAAGATTGAAAGAGCAGCACTCTCTTAAGGAATACCATAGCAGAAAACCCAGAAAGAATAGAAGCATACAAAAAAGCCATGATGACCACAATCCTATGGTTAGAAAAGCCACGTGTAGAATTCATTAAAAAAACTGCAACGAAGTGAATGAAGTACAATAAGGCAAGGTAAATCTGAAAACAGAATCAGAGCACAACTATTTTGGATTCACTTAATGTTGCTCAAACCCTATTCCAGTCTTCCCTAGTAAAAATAATAACCAGAGAGAGAAATATGAATGCCAGATAATTCCAGTCTTCCCCAATAAAAATAATAACCAGAGAGACGAGAGAAAATATGTATGCCAGATAACTGGACCCAGATAATTTTAGTACTCAAACAAGAACATACATGGCAATTCATTTTGCTCAAGCTAGCAAGGACCTGAGTGATGCTACAATGATAAAATTATTATGTTAAAGAACTAACCTGTATGCGGTTCCGATGGGCAAAATCAGAAACAGCTCGATGCTCCAACAATCCCTGAAGTTCCCTTTGTCTTTCCCGCTCAATTCTCACAAGCAGGTCAAGAAGAGCTTGTCTTCCACGCAGCCTCAGCATGTCTCGACGAATATGCTCTGGCTGTCCTTCATCATGGTCAGCAGCTGATCCATCACGAGGTCTGTCAACTTGAGCATCTGCTCCAGCAGCCAGATCTTCTCTCCGTCCCCCACGACCTCCTCGATGCTGACTTGCCATCTGCACCCACTCCCTTACAATTCTAACCCTTTCGCGTTCTGTTTCACCAAGCCATTCCCCTCTAGAACTGCCATTCCTTTGGGAAATATTAGATGCATGATCACTAATGCCACTCTCCATCCATCCCCGGACAATATGCCTCACCCTCTCCCTCTCAACTTCACCAAGATCAGGTGATTGCTCCCTGCTAGATGTGTTGTTATCCCCTCGCTCATTCTGTGACCCTAGCTGCTCATGTGACCAAGGTCCAAACTCATTCTCACTCTCACTTACATCTTCCAAACTTCCTGGATTCTCACTACCCCTGCTCTCTGACATGTTTGTACTTGACATATTTGTATTAGACTCCACGCTCCTTTGATGTCTCAATCTCACCCTCACTCTCTCTCGTGCCCTATTCAACAAATGCTCATCCTCCAGCTCCCGCCACATTTGCAAAATTGAAGATGCGCGAGTGCTCGGCCGTTCAACTGCCCCCTGTCTTCTCGAAGTCGGGGATTGTGACTCCCTCAAAAAAGATGAATCAAGCGTTGAAACAGTGTGCAAACCTGCAAGTGCCATCAACTCTGACTCTCGATTCCTCATTTCAATAGTGGTCATCATCTCCTGTGCCTGGCGAGCTGCCCATTGGCTTAAAATGCGAGAGTGACGCCTTCTTGCAGCGGATGACTCTGCCAAGTCATCACCCTCAAGATCAGACCTACGTCTCCTACGGACAAGCTGATCCCCTTCATCATCCTCATCATCCGGGTTACGAGTTGAGCTACATGATGCAAATGACATACAATCATCTAAATGGCCACGCATCAATTCCTCTAAGCCTCTCTCAAATTCAGTTCTGGCATCATCTGTGGATTCAGGCTTTTGTTGTAAAGGTTGAAAATCTGTCATCCTCACACAAATCCCCCCCACCCCGCCCCACCTCACACCACAACCACCACCTCACTCAGAATCACCGCCTATAAATGATCATAATGAATAACCATTCTTTAATATTCTTACATAACAACCCAAAATTCCTTCAACAATCTTTAAAATCAAATAAATAATGAATCACCTAAAATCCGAAACCCAATTCCAAAAACTAGCACCAAAAAGAAAAAGAAAAAATGAAAAATAAGAAGTAAAAAGCAAAACTAAGCTCTAATTCGGAATTCTGATCGATAGAGTCTCAATTCAATCACCTGATCACATTTACAAAAGTCAAAATTAAATATAATAACATCTCCAATTAAAACAAAAAAGAAAAAAAAAATCAAATCCGAGAAAAAGAGAGAGGTTAAAATTGAAAATGGTAAAAACCAAAAAAAGGAGTTAGAATAAGCGAAAGAGACATACATACCTACAAAACTGTAAGTATATTCTATGAAATGAGAGTTTCTGTTCTGTATATGTTTACGCGTCTGTGTTCTGGGAAAGAGAAAACCAAAAACCCTAATAAAGTTTGTTTTCTGTTGCTATCTCTGTACAGAGAGACAAAGAAAGAAAAAGGAAAAGAAAATGTGAAATGAAAAGAGAAAAATTGTTGAAGAAGAAGGAGGAGGAAAAAGAGAGAGATCATCCAACAAAATGATATCGCAATTTATAAAATACATGAGAGAGAGAGAGTGTGTGTGTGTGTTTTTAGAGAGAGAAACTGCAATGGCAAGGAGAATTGAGTTTTTTAATAGTATTTTGTGTGGGTATTTTCTTTATTTATTTTACATAATTTATTTGTTTATAAATGGACTACGGATCTATAATGGGGCGCGCCGATCTTACGATAACTGACACGTAATTCTCTTTTTTTTGGTTAATTTCGTTTATTATTGTGAAATTAGTTTTTTTAAATAATATACTCAATTACATTATGCCACGTCATATTTACTACAGTTTTTTTTACTGTGCGAAATTCGGATAAAATTTTTAGTGGTGATGTCCAGACAGTTAAAGACTTGACTTAGTCATAAATTATTTTCTTATCCTATGGTGCTATAAGATAATAGATGTAATAATGGGAGCTACTATTTAGTTGTTTGTGGTTAAAATTCAGATAATTTTTAAAAGAAAATTCTCACTTTGTTTTCCAACATTTTTTTTTAATTTCACTCAATTTTCATAAGTATGTATTAATTAATCCAAATCGAAACTCTTAAATCATTTTTGTACATCAAAATTTATTATTATAACGAAAAGTTGTTTTGATGTTGTGAAGGGCAATAATTTAGAGAGATTTGTTATGTAGTTTATAAATTTTTAATGAATTAATAAAATTATTTGGTTTATTTAAAATAATGACAATGATATTGTTTAATTTGCCTTCCATTAGTAAACAAAACGGCAGAAAATGACTAAGGAAAGAAAATATCTTTTTGTTTTGGTGTTGGTTTTGAGACTTCTCTTTTACAAACAAAACGTAACTGTTAGGCGAATGTGAATCACAAATGATAATGGGTTTATGGGAAAGACCATCCAATCCAATTATTGAAATCAGAATAAATCGGTTGTTGAATAATTATGATTTCAAATTTCTAGCACCTCTTGTCACAAAATTATCATATTTTAATATACTGTATAATAGAAAAATAATAATAATATTTTGAATTTTGTTATTTCAATAAATAAATTTCACCAAATTTTTTGTGAAATTTATTTGTAAATCTATTTTGTTATATTTGAAAAATAAAACTAATTTTAAATCTGAAGTTAAAACTAGTTATTTCAAACATATTATAATTTTTATTTACAAATAAATTTTATTGGAAATTCATTTATAAATTAATTTCAAAACTCCATGAAAGTTATAGCATATAGTCTATTTTTAATGTTTGATTTTATCTACTAGCACAGAAGTTTATAAATTAAGAAAATAGCACTTTTGGTCAACATTTTTTTGTGTTTTTACATTTTTTATTTTTTTGAAATAAAATATTACTACCTCTGTTTTTTTCATTTTTTTACATTTGCTTTTCACCAATACCAATAAAATCAACTTTTCACCAATATAAAAATAAAAATAATAATAAACAATTACTAACCTTCTTAAAAACTTACTTTTTCACCAATATTAATAAAAAATAATAATAAACAATTACAAAACTTACCATAAATGGAAACGTAAAGAAATGAAAAACACACCCAAAAATGGAAACGTAAAGAACCTGAAAACACGGAAGTAGTAAAAAATAAAGGTAAAAAAAACAAAAGTACATTTGTTTTCATAGGAATCGACAACTGTTGGCGTGTACCCATTCAGTGGGACCTGCATACTTAATAACAAACTATCAAAAAAAAAAAGGAAAAGACAAAAAAGGATAGTTGGCAATCAAAGGACGTGGAATTGTTTCTTTCAAATTGCAATTCTATTTTGTCAAGAATTGTGGAAAGTTTTAGCAAGTTGTATGGTTTTGCCGCGTGAAGTAGCTGGCAAAGCAACTTGTTGCTTTGGAGGGGGTGTAACATCTCCTCTAAATAAGCTCAATTTCATATAACACAAAAGCAAAATGCAAAATGCAAAATGTAGCCAGTGTAAGGGAAAGAGTGAGAAAGAGTTTTAGGAAAGGTTTCTAAAACTAGAGTTTATAAAATAGTGAGAAAATAATGTTGGAGTGTTTTTGGGAAACACTTTGATTGCCATTATTTTTGTATCAATATGCTTACTATTTTTAGTAGTAGAAGAATTATTCGGAGTTTATCCCGTATTCCGCTAACGTATTTATTCTCATAATTTTATTTACGAGAACCTAACAAGTAGTATCAGAGTTTCGGTGAAGATTTTGGAGCCTAGGTGGAGCTTTGGAAGTCTTGAAGCGGGGGAAGATTTGCTTTGGTGTGCTTGAATATTGGTGGTGAAATAATTTTTAGTTCTAGTCCTTTATTAGCACTACAAGAAATATGAGATATTTTGACAAATATTTTTTGACAAAATTAATTTTGTCATTAAATATATATTTTTCGTGACAAAATCAAAAGTTAGTCACAAAAGAGATAAAAGAGTATGAAATTGTAACGAATTAAAATTTCATTGCAATTATTTGTCACGATAAATCAAGAACAACTATGTATTGTGATAAAATATTTTTTTGATTTGACAAAATATTGCCTATTCAAATTTTTTGATAAGCCTACGACCGATACACTTGCGACCACTTCAAATGTTGCCATTGATGTAGAAGATAATGGGGGTGAAGAGGTAGTAGATTTGAGAAAGGTTTTCAAGAAACAGAAAATTGAATGTGGAGAACTTGTATTGTTCCTTTATTTCTTAGATATGTCGGTTGAAGGTTCGACAGTCCAAGGAAGTAACTCAACGTTTGGCTGGCCGCCCTATTTCTCTTGATTGATGAGATGAGATTTTCCTGCGTCTTGCTTGTGTGTTATTATGATGTTTTTCCTGAAGCCATTTTGTACTTATGTTGAATTTTGATGTTTTTAATTGTGTTGTTAAGTTGTATGAATATTGGATGTTGGATATATTATGTGTTATTATGTACCGAATGTTGTGAAAAATGTTTGTGAAAAACACTTGGCAGGTTGTGAAAAACGTTTGGCAAGTTGTGAAAAATGTTTGAAACAGGTGATGAATATATGAAATTGTATATTGGAAATGTTTGAAACAGGTGATGAATACATGAAATTGTATATTGGAAATGTTTGAAATAGGTGATGTGATGAATATATGAAATTGTATATTGGAAATGTTTGAAACAGGTGATGAATACATAAAATTGTATATTGGAAATGTTTGAAACAGGTGATAAATACATGAAATTGTACATTGGCTATGAAATTGGGGGCTGCCGAAACTGTTATTAAAATTCGGTTTAAATCGAAAATCGAACCGGACCGAACCAAACATTTTCGGTTTCTAATCTGTCGGTTCGGTTTTCAGTTTATAAAAATAAAATCGGTTTTGAACCGAAAATTGAATTTCGGTTCGATTAACCGAACCGAACCGAATTTGCACAACTTATTTTTGACAAAATATTTTGTCACTAAATCATGGCGCTCCAAAATTTGGCGCCAACAAAATGAATAATTGTGACAAATAAATATGAAAAATAATGTTTATTATAGTAAATATTTTTTATTATGACAAAAACATAAGATATTGTGACAAATGTCCTTTTGACAAAATTAATTTTGCCACTGCATATATATTTTTCGTAAAAAAATCAAAATTTAGTAAAAAAAATGATAAAAGAGTACGAAATTGTAACAAATTAAAATTTCATTCCAGTTATTATAAATCAAGAATAACTATGTATTGTGATGAAATACCTTTTTGACAAAATATTTTGTCATTAAATCTTGTCTCTAAAATTTGACGCTAACAAAATGAACAATTGTGATAAATAAATATGACAAATAATTTTTATTACATTAAATTTTTTTATTATGACAAAATTTATTTTCAAAAATTTCATTAACTCACCATAAATAGATATATTATGATATAATTATTAAATTATCATAAAATTTTTAGAAAATATCTATAATGACAAAAAAATTATTTTTGTCAAAATAATTGAGTACAAAACCCTAGATTTTCTTCTTTCCAGCCGTGCTTTCCGCTTTTTGTTCTGCAACTCTTCCTCTTCATTTCCTCTTTTTCTTTCCAGCCGCGCCTCCGTCTTTTTATTCTCTCTTCCTCTTCATCTCCTCTTTTTGTTTCCAGCCGCGCCTCCCTCTTTTTGTTCTACCTCTCTTCCTCTTCATCTCCTCTGTGATTTCCCCCTTCATCTCCAGTTTTCAAGTATCTGTGCTTCCTGTTCAAAACACCGCGCTTCCCTCTTCTGTTCTGCTCTCTCATCTTTGTGCTGCTCGTAGTTTTCGTGCGCGGGTCGCCGCTCCTGGTTGTTCTTCCGTCAGTTCAGGTAAATGGTTTAATATTTTAGTTTGTTTCTTACTTTATTTTATGATTCTGCAATATTAATTTGCTAAGAAAAGAAAAAATTAATTTGCTATTAGTTTAATGTTTAGATGGACCGGCATTGCCACCTGATGCAAAACTTAGTGTTGTTTTAGTATGATCGGTAGCGAACACTTGTAGGTCGTGTAAAGTTTGCCATTTACACAACAATTGGAATCGTGTTCTTGATTGCATTGTCCTAGAGTGGGCTTTTTACCCATTATTTTATCAC
>CATIWJ010011714.1:0-13212 GCA_949640765.1 Croton laevigatus | reverse complement strand
TGCTGTCCTATGTCCTTCCTAATTAAATCTTCAGGGTTCTTGTTAAATTTGATGGCTATGCTGTGAAAAATAGGCCAAGTAAGATGACAGCTTGAAGATTGTAGTTGAGGAGAAGGTATGAAATTTTGATAAGACGGCGCTAGAGGCGGTCGGATTGGAAGTAATAATTTATTTGGTGGTGCAGGAGGTGGTCAATGACGAGACAGAGTGTAAGGTGGCTGAAGTGAGTTTAGGTGTTGGGTTTGAATGGATTCTTTGTGGGCTAGAGGAGATGTAGGAGATGATTGGGCTTGATAAAAATCAAGAGTATGAGATATTGGGCCCAACTTGAATTTTTTGGTATACTTACTAGGGTTTCTATTGTATATATAAGAAACCTGGACACTACATATTAGCAGCTGTGGCCATATTTCTTTGATCTTCTTTGCAACGGTCACAACAGGAATTAAAGCTTGGGTTTTGTGGGATGGAGGTTGCATGTGTTTGGCCATATGTTCTCGAGTAGTGGCAGAAGCTGGATTTGGGTAAGTTGGTGGAGATGGTGGCGTGGGTAGTTTAACTGTGTTTGTGGATTCAGAAGTTGTGAAGAAGGTTGTAGAGGATGGAATTGTGACAAAAGGATTGAGAGGTAAACAAACTCCGGCGCTACTAGCTAAATCGAGGAGTAGATTCTTCAATTCAGCAAATTGTTGTTGTTAAGATAAATGAAAATCATTAAGGCTATCATTTATCTTCGAAACCCGTTGCTCTAAATTGTAAACTCGTTGCTCTAGATTGGAAATCCATAGATCTAAACCCAAATCGTTCTTCTCTATCTCCATTGTTGGCTTCTAGCGGAAATCCGGCGGGTCGGACCAATGATAGAGATTAGACGCCAAGGTCAGGAAATTAAAGAGAAAAATAAAGTAGTAGAATATAGTAGAGAAGAAAAAGTTATTGTTCCATTAATGGCTGTTCCGCAAAATGAAATACAGTAGAAAGAAGATAAAGATGAAGGATACTGACTGATCTAGACCAGCCCCCTGGCTATGCCCGTGCAGAGCATTCTGCCCTTAAACAAATAACATAGAAAATCATACCCCCTAAATTACTGCTTACAAAATATATATAGATGTTATCCTATAACTAATTTGTTGAGCTGGATTGCCTATTTCTTGCTCCCCAATATTTCCTTTTTAGCTGATGTGTCCCTTCTATAACAAACTAGGAAGATTCTAGGTGTTTCCCTAACACTAACCTACACGAAGGACCTGTTTATTAAGGGTCGGCACTATTATTTAACGATATGTATGGCTAACTAGTACGATACGTATGGCTAACTAGTTCAACTATAATCCTGATTCAATATATTTATAATTTGTTCCTCAATTCTACCTTCGAGTAAAAATTGACTTGATTAAAATTTCCTAAGTGTAGAGATATATAAGTTATATTTGAACATAGGCAATCTAGAAGTCGCTGCACGAGATATTTCTTAATCATTTATGTCAAGTTTTTGTTACAATTTTAACTTTAGAAGTGCGATGTTATAGATAATAAACTACATGTTAAGGTCGTAATATATAAAAAATGGAAGTTGCTTAAAGTACAAAAGACGACCCCCACTGTATATTGATGGAAAACAGATATAACAATAATACTCTTCAAGCACATTGATAAAAATTCTCGCCGAGAAACATGGTCGTCGAAATTCTTCACCATTCAGTCACCGAGAAAACTTGGTCGCAAAAATTCTTCCTTGGTCAGTCGTCTGCAAAAGACACAAGCTTCTAGAAAGTTCTGTATACCCATCATATATTCTCTGTATACCTAGTAGCAAAAATTATCTTTTTTACTGTTATTTCTAATTGTAAGTCCTTAAACGGTCTTTTTATTTTTTGGGTCCTTTTGACTATTGTTTTTAGATGTTCTTGCATATAACCCAATAAAATTTCAAACTTCAGGTAATTAAAAACTTTGTGCCTGGTCCAAGCTTAAGTCATATATTTTAAAATTACAACATAAACACACAAATCTGCCCGCTAAAATCTTGGCTGAGGATTCTGTAGGAATTTTGCCACTATATACGTAGTGATGAATGTACATGCATAAAAAGTCCAGATCTCTTGTAATTTCGACATTTTACCGATGGATTCTTCGAACAAACTAGCATGATCTTTCCAGAAAACTGTAAGTGCCAGAAACTGATTCATAAATGACAAACTCTGATTATACCAGGTGATAAAATCAGATTCACATCAATTGCAACTTACACAGGTTTATCACATAATCATACAGTCTATTGCAGTAACGGATAGTTTGTGAAAATAAAATATTCAACAAAATATAGTTCTCCACAACAGATGCAGCAAACCTTTAAAAATCGAGGCAACTTCAGAAAGTAGCATGCATACAACTAAATCAATAAAATGGAATAAATTCCTATATAATAGTATAAACCCAAAAAAAATAAAAAATGCAAATACAGTTTTTTTTTTTTTTCCATTTTTTAATAGTTGCATGAATACACAATCGAATCCCATGCTATACACATCAATCAAATACACAAGGATCAACAACCAATCTTGGGAATTACATGGAGCAATACAATGGAGTGACTTGCAGTCACATTTCGGTAGATAAAGAATGGGTGGATTGAACAATAATTAATCTTCTAGCTTCATATATATCAGTAATTATCCACGACAAATTGTCCAGTGAGAATTAGCATAATAAACTGATCGCTTGTGGATCCTACAAAATCTTCCCACCAAGTCCCAAATGGAACTGCAAGCTTGAGTCCCAGGTATGTATGATAAGACTGGTTTGGTCCACATTTCCCCCAAAAAGTAGAAATGTAGTATAAGAAGTTGAGCAAAATGCCGCCAAACATACATCCAGTCGAAGGACGGCAAAAGCACGACCCATACAACAAATTAGAGGGCGTGGAGAACATCCCACTCAATGAATTCAAAATGACCAAATCATTGAAACCCCACTTCTCAATGTTCCATTAAGGCAGTTTCAATCTCTGACAGTGGAGCTACAAGACAATTTCAAATGAGAAAAAGCCATTGGGAGGGAAAAAAAAAAATTACATATATCAAGTGAACACAGGAAAGCAACATACCAAGTAAATCCTCGAATGAATCTGCTAAAAGAGATGTGTCCATCAGCAGAGGAGGTGAGAAGACCTGATCATGATGTTCCTCAGAATCAAAGAATGACTTGTGCCCATCAGACATTGCACCATTTGAGCCAGCAGCCAAGAGAAATCCATTTACATGGTCATAATCAGAAAGGGAATCCAAATTGTTTAAAATGTTCGGTAGATCATTGCATTTGCTCCCAACTTCATCATCTGGAGTGTGATTCTCAGGCAAGGGCAGATCCTTTTGAGGTGTAAACAATCTTTTACTTCGTCTTGTGGCCACTTTGTTTTCTGTGCCTAGGCGAGAAAACCCAGTTGTTGATAGAGGTAAGAAGAAGTGCTCGGAACTTTCATCAGATTGACTGTGTCGAGATGATTCTGAATTCAAGGATTGGGTAGATAGAGCAGCCTCTCTTACAGATCTTTTTAAGTTTTGAACATAAGAATTATCGCTATCTACAAAAAGAAAAGTGAAGAATCAAAATCTACTTCTCAAGCTGTGCAAAGAGAAGTGAAATGCCGTCTGAAGGTCAATAAGCTTAAATGTATATAGAAGGCTATGACATAATTAGCAAAGAGATGCATCAAACCTTGTGCTGTGTTATCTATGTGACTAGTGGACAAAGGCTGGTCCAGAGAGTTTCTTTCAGACATATTTTCTATCTGGTTGGTTTGGGGAGCTAAAGTTTGTCTCTTTTGAATGTTTCCACCCTTTCCGGAAGAATTTGGGGTCAAACTGAACAATTGCGGTAGTTTTAAAGTTGGGGGACTGGCAGACAACTTGTCAAGCTGAATGGTGGACATTTTTGAGGTCACCTCGGCAATATCATCCAAGCTATTTTCCTAATAATTCCAGAAGAAAATCAGTTTCCTACAAAGAATTATGCAAGGCAGTACTCATTTATCACATAAACAATCATTTTCCAAACCATTACCATGATCCTTCCACTGCTTTGAGCCTGTGTAGGTGACGTTGCTCTACCTCGGTGCTTGGGCATTGATGGAAGGGTGGAGGATACGTTATTCACTTTCTCTGTACAATCTGCTATTGACTTTTGTATTGCTGGAGCAACTTCCTTTAGTTGGTTAATAAGCACCTGTACAGGAAAATATTTGAGATACTCTCTAGTTCCTACACATGAAATAATTAGAAACTCAAAAGAATAGCACAAATGAAGAAAAAAGGTACAACATAAGTTCCAAGAATTCACTCAGACTGTTGCTGCTGAGGGACAATGTGTAAGGCATGAATATTAAATATCAGTTTTACGTACACAGTACTAGAGAATAGAAATTAGAGAAGACTTATATAACTACAGGGAATTCTCAATTTTAGACCTCCGGCGTCACCATGTAACAACAAATCAATATACATATAAAATTTAGTCCCTCACATCCTGAGGCTTAATAGCAAGTCACCTTGCTCAATAAGCATAAGGTCAGAAGTAGAAAGAATGAACATTAACTATCATGTTATCATCAGAAATAATAGTTATCATCAGAAATAATAGGAAACAAAATACAGAATACAGCAAATATCAAAAAAGTCCAAATGTTATAGTCATCATCAAGTGCAATTAGAAAAAAAAGAACACATCCAACTTTCAACTCAAGGTATAAAATTCACCAGCTTCTCTGTTAGAAAAGGTCCTCGCTGCTATATAAAAGTATCAATTACCTGAAAACTAGCTAGGTGTTGCTGATGTTCTGCCAGAGTTGCAGCTAAGGACTCTGTGTGGCCACTTGTACCACCATCATGCGCACTCCGTAATAAATCTGGGCCTTCTCCGTCATTAGCTTTGGCCTAGAAAACAGTTAGTACAGAATAGCACTTCAATACATCATCAACAATGCAAAGATTCCAATCAATTATCCGTTAATTCCTAAGTGCACATTAATTTATCCATTCCTTGTTCCCTTTTTTACGCACTCATTCAGGTAGATCCAACTTCTCAGTGTAAGAATAATTAATTCTGTTAATAAATTTGGAAGAGGGTATATGCATTTTGTTTACAAAAATCCCCCAGCTTTCATGTTTCATATCTTTGTAACTTTATTTAGGCACAATTTGGTCAATTAATAGTATGGTAAATCCAAAGTCAAATCGATAAACATTCTGAACTATTCCAAAATGAAAACTTGGGATGGAAATGATACAAGTATTAAACAGTATATATTAGACATCAAGCTAGCATGTTAGTAAATAATTTGTTAAACTAGTGCCCAAGGTCAGGGTGTTGACTGTGGAGCCTCAAAATGACAAAGGCAAGTAACTTTTTCTAAGGGCCTCATCCACAGTTTCAGGTGCAAATTTGTCCAGCTAGCAGTTCAAAATTACTACCCCTTCATTCATATTATATAGAGAAAATTTTCTGAGTGTTTTATTTATATGGAGAAAGTTACTTGATGGCATGTTTGGAAATAGTGCCAAAGCAAAATGTTATATATGGCTTTAGTTTTATTTGTAGTTTTTATTAGCATTTGGGGCTCGCTGATGGTCTTCTCAAAGGTAAAATTGGTATATTGTGGACATAAAATCCACTCCCTTTTCCCTTTTATGTTCTGTGTTAAGATGTTAGTTTCTGTGTTAAGATGTTAGCTTTTAATAATTGAAACTCAGCTAACAACCAATGTTATATCTCATTTAAAATTAAAATCTGAAGTCTAAATCTCTAGTCCTTAATTAATTCATTATTTTTAAATCTTGAAATTAATCAAAATCAGAATTTTAATAATTATGGACAATTATTGTTTAGTTTTAGGATAATTAAGTAAATAGTTGATAGTTATTATCCAAGTATGCATTGTAATTATGAGTCTGATGTCGTTTTTGTTATTTTCTTTATTTTTATATCTAAATATCTCAATTATTAAATATTGTAATTTAGTATTATAGATGTTAAATTCTATAATAGGAATATTTTATATTTTCAAAGTTATTTTTTCCCTACTTTTACACATCGATTTGATCTGGTATTATATAGCGGATATTTTATTATTGGAATTTTTTTTTCCATTTCTAAAGTTAATTTTATTGTATTTTTTATAATTTTATGCCTCAGTTCAATTTGCTGCACACCTTTGCCTTGGTCCTTACACCTAGGCATAAGGACACCTTGCTCGTTTAACTACTTTGGCATAGTGCACTAGGAAATGGAAGTCCTAAAGTAAAACAACATTGTAACCAAGAAGTAACTTCCATAGATTTTTGAAATTTGTAAGTAAAAAACTGATAACAAAAAAGTGGAGAAAACTAATCCCATAACCTTCGCTTTAAAATATTAGACATCTCACACCAAAAACCAAAACACAACATCAATGATACTAGCGTCCATAGATTTATTAGCACGCATAAATTCCCAATCTCTATGCTGAATTTGGGTGGGGGTGGGCAAAAAGAGCACAAGTAGCCAATAGCTCAAAATGCCCATGCTCTCAAGAGTCAAGAAGACTAAGAAAAGAAAGGATGTCACTGCACAAATACCAAAATGCATGTTTAATGATGCCACAAATGGCAAAGAGGTATGCATGCATTAAAGTAATAACAACATCGATGATACTAGTGCCCACAAATAAAGACACAATTGGAGCATTTCAACATGAATGATATCCTAGAAATTAATACTTCAATCCAGATTTGAGATGATAAATAATACACTTATAACCATAAACACTTCTATCAAGATCATTTAAACTTTAAAGGTCCTCTTCCATTGTTTTACTGCATCATAACAAGTAATTAGAATCCACCAACCAACTCAACATCACCATCCAGCAAATATCACTGTACTATATAACTTTTAAAGTACTAGACTCAAAAACACACTCGAAGTTCATGATTATGGATTCAAACACACACAAATTCAAGAATATGTCATATGGGCTATAGCATCAAGCTATGTAAAGGTATACAAATAATAAAACACCTTAATAAATAGAACAGCTTATGCCAGGAAAAGAAAATGGCATACCAGATGAAGCGACTGTTTATGAATACGCTGCAATGCATGAGTCCAACGCCTGATAATTTCAGCTACATCAACAGTAGGATGCACTCTTCCACCTCTATCATCCACCCAAGAATTTGTCTCATCATTTACTTGCAGAGATGAATCTACATTGTTCTTGAGCTTTTCCCTACTTATATTACCATCACTTTGCTCTTTGTCATCCAAATGAGTATCTGAAAGAGGAACTTGAGAACTCTGATCCATAGCTGAGAGCAAAGCTGATCCAGAGATGCGGTATCTACAAAGAAAATATTGTGTATGAAGATTAAAATGGATGGATTAGGATTGTTTTCGCAAATGATAACCAATAGAAATTACCTATGCTCTCGATGAGCTATTAGGTCCTCGATTGGACCCGAAGCAAGCACTTCATGTTGACCTGTAAAAGGAAATAATAGACATGAAGGTTTTATCAAACGTTGGCCACAGCAAAATAAAACGCATGTAAGCAACACCATAAAAAAAAATCAGTTGGTCTAATTGCAAGCAAAGCTAGAATAAACACAAGAAAAGAGCAGTTGGCATCACTAAGGAGCATCCAAATCATGAAGGCCCACCATTGAAATTCATTAAGGGGCAGCAAAACATTAAGAATGATCAGTAATCAGATAAGCAGACAAGGGAATTCCCAAGCAAGGCTCTCTCTCTTAGGAGAAAATCAAGGTTTTGGTAATAAAAATGAAAGTAGATTCTTCCTAACTATCACTATAATATAAGAACTAAAAGGAAAGAGACCAAATAAAAGAGACAGTACAAGAGCAGGATGGTTTTATGGTAACTTACGAATGGAGGATAAAGAGGGTTGACTTAATTTTCCAAAACGAAAAACATATAGTGGACAAGGGGGATTGTGGCCCATTTTTCTTGCATTTTCATTTAAATATCGAAAAATGCGATACGGATGCTTTTATCTGGCAGCGGTATAAACGGAAAGGGAAAGCTGTGATTCGGTTAGAGAGTCCTAATTAGGAATAATTATTTGTTTCCTTGTTTAATTTTATTTCAGTAGTTGGTATCCTAAATAGTCTAGGATTTTCTTTGCTTAGCCTAAAAGGTAGGAATTATTTTCAGTATTTTGTAAGCCTATATAAGGCTGCATTCTCTTCAATAATAATATCAGATTTCATTCTCTCAAAAGTGAGTTAAGGAAGGGGGCTCTATCAAGGACGAGTCTGCCTTTGCAATCCCTAAAATAGCTCCGAAGAAGCATTCTACGGCATCTAGGCCTGTGACTAGATCCTACGCCAAGGCCCATAACAAAATGAAGGGCATATGCTAGGACTATAATCTTCCTTTCACCTCTCTTATTGATCCAAAGAGCCATCAACATTACTTTACACCAACAACAACAAGCCTTAGTCCCAAACTAGTTGGGATCAGCTCTATGAATCTTCCAACTACAATCTACTGAAATATAAAATAAACAAAATATAAATAAACAATGCGTCCATTCTAGTCTATCACTAACTAAACCTTTAGGTATACCTCTATAAATCTCTAGCAATAACTTCCCTCCAAAAAGTCTTTAGGTATACCTCTAACTCTCTTAGTCCCCTCTACCACCAACATATCACATTTGTGGAACATGGCATGTGCAAGTCTACATAGAACATGACCATATCACCTAAGTCGCCATTCTCTAACCCTATCACCAACTTCTACTACATGAACTAGTCGTCATTCTCTAACCTTATCACCAACTTCTACTACATGAACTTTTTGCCTATTATGTTTCATTCCTAATCTTGCCCAACCTTGTATGGCCACACATCCATCTCAACATGCGCATTTCTCCTACATTCATCGTACGGATATGCTACCCCATTGGTGCTCAACATTCACTTCCATATAGCATCGTTGCTCTTCCAACTGTCTTGTGGAATTCACCTTTGACTTTGATCGTTTTTTTTTTTTTATCGCATAGGACGCCTATCGCATACTTCCACTCCATCCATCCTACTTGAATTTTGTGGGTCACATCCTCATCTAAACAACCTTCATTTTGAAACACTTATACTAAATACCTAAATTGATTGGCCTTAGAACAAAATTGCAACATAATCCTTTCATATTAATCTATTAAATCATTGCATAAATAATCTGGTACACCTTAGCATTTGACAAAACCTCAAGCTTTTAGAGTAGCTCTATATAATAAGTCAATAAAAGATTTTAACAAATTTCAATAGCTAAAATTGCCAATTTGAAACAATAGAGAACAATGTATATAGCATTGCAAACCTCCTCCAATTTTCATCTCTATACATCCACCAATTCCCAATGTTGTCTACGTATGTGTAACATGCAAACTTTTTTTTTTTTTTTTCAGTTATGTGATTGCCGAACTCAACTCAGCACACTAATTTTGAATGTAGACTTTTATATCTTGTTAAAACCAAATATTGATTTATATAATCTGGGTCTTTAATGAGGATTCTCTGTTTTGAATTTCTATTATTTTTACATTTGCCTTTCAAGCATTGAAACATTGAGTTCCTTGTATTGAAGGCTTATGCAATTCTATATTTCAAATTTGCAATCCAAAATTCTACCTAATCAAATCAACTACATAGATAGTATTTGACACTCAATATCAACTGCTATAACAAAAAAAAATTACAACACCAAAGCAGCCAATTTGATTGTTTGCACCCCCCCCCCCCCCCCCCCACAAAATTCTACTTAATCAAATCAATTACATCAATCCATGTATGCCTCTAACTAGGACAAAAAGATTCTAAGCAAATATCCCATAAAGAAACTAGAGAAAATTGAGATAACATAACAATCATGTAGAATATCCAGGCCAAGCCCCAAAAAAGAAAGGGTGAGCATTTGAAAGCATAAAAGTCATATCCTTTCAAAGTGAAAGAATTAAGCCACCATGAAAAATCACTAAAGAGAACGCCTTTCAAAGGAAAAGCATTTTCAAAGAAAACAATTTACCCATTCACCATTTTCCATCTTCCAATCAATGTTGAATTATTGATGGAAGAAACTGAGCACATTAGAATAACGGCATGCTAGGCATTACTACTGCAATTTGTTGAGAGAAGTACCATTTAAATATGTTGAATAACAACAACTAAAAATTTTTAAATGTAAACTAAACTTGTTTTCATAAAAACAGACGCCAAAAGAAATATTTAGAAAACTTATTACAAGATCATGTAAAAAGGCATGTATTCAAGGGAAAAGTTTCACATAATAATATTGAAAATACGTTAACATGGGAAACTTTTTATAGATGATGAGAAAGGAAAATACAAGTACTTCAAACTCACTTTTACGCGATAATATAGAATCCCACAGCCGAGTAGCCTTTGAAACTAAATGGGCATTTTGACTAGAATTTGATACAAGATCATCCCACAGTTCTCCTTCCAACTTGACTTTGTTCCTCAAATCATGCAGTTTTTCCAGCTCTTGCTGCAAATAAGCCTGACATGCAGGTAGTCCACAAGAAAAAATAATGAGCAAAATTTTCAACTGTTACATATTGATTATTGGAAATCTCAAAAGAATCCGAATGGTTTTCTTTACCTCTTCTGCACAAAGACCACGAAACTCTGCAGTCATTTCATGAGCCAAATTGGACCACATTGCCTGTCTCTGCACTGCTGTTTCTGCATTTTTAAGAAACCTCCTCCTTTCAAGTGCTATTCTAGCCTGTTTAGAAACAAGATTCAGCACTATTGAATTTAAGTAAAGAAGTTATAGGAAAACCCAGTAAAGGGAAACAGGCAGAAAACATAATATGTAAAATTAAGTAGAGAATTAGCAACCAAACTTTTTCCCAAAATTTTCCAGCCCAATGGCTGCACTTAAAGAGAAAATTTAAGCAGAAGAACCAAGAACCTAATATTGATAATAACATAAAAGAATGGTAATTAACAGATCAATCATATGAAATTGCAGAAAAACAAGTCAGGTCCAATTTGAATACAAAAAATGGCACATATTATTGGAAGGCAATAAATAATTGTGAACAACTTGAAAGGAGCACCACCAGAAATTGTTGACTTGAGATATCAGTCATTCTTTTTCTTCCTTTTTCTTCGATGATCTTTTAGTTCATTTCCATATTGAAGAACAGAATCACACCCTTCTTCCCTTTTTAATTCTTGTAACTCATACCAAGACATCATCTACCCTTTTACCCAATGAGAGCTACTTATGGACATAAATACCCGTATTGGTCCCCTTAATAATTGTACTTGCCATTATGGTTATAATCTAAAAACGATGTGCCTGGTTTCAACAACTTTTATTAATGTTATCTTACATCAGAAGCTCTTAAAATTCCCATCTAACTTAAGGGAATAATGGTTGCACCAACAATATCCAAATGAAAATTAATTATTCTTGACTTTAAATGGATTAAATATTCATGGATAATTGGATATACCATAGGGAACACACCATTAACTACAATTGGTTAGAGTTGCTCTGCTAGTTTTAACATACATGGGATTAATCATATGATATGCATCACCTTTGTTACAGGAAGCAGTGTAGCAGCATGCTGAAAAGCCACATCAGTTAGTGAAGCTGGCAGAGGGTTGGAAGCTACATCAGCAGCAAACGTCCGTCTATGAACCTCACGCAAAGCATGCAAGGAAAGTTGCCACAGAAGTTCAACAAATCTGTATTTTATGACAAAATCAATTCAGATACAAAAAAGACTATCAAAATGCTTAATCTAAAAGCAGCCAAGAAATGAACTCAGTAATCATTTCCGATAATATTCACCACAATTTTCATCCAACTTCAAATCTACAAGCAAAACCCATAATTCTTTTATAGGAATTCTCTGAGAAACAGAAGTTTTATATCCTCAGTTACGCTACAATGCAAGAAATATTTCTTCACATCTTTGTTCCTGTGAAGCCAAAACTCACCTAAGAGGCAGGCTCCTCCTCTAAATTGCCCAGTCTAAAAATAGAACACATTTTCCCAATCAATTATCCTGTTACATAAAAGAACTAAGACTTTGATTCAAGTAAGCCCAAATCCGCCATATGCTGAACAAGCATTAAGCATACATAAACACTCATACTCGCATCCACATTTACATCCCCTATCTTTCTGGAAACCCAGAAGGATTCACTTCCAAACTCAAAAAGCAGCAATACAAAATATCAGTGTACCTTGGTCCACAGCAAGTAGCAAGCGACGAAACCCTCGAATTGCTTCTTGGTAGCGCTCCTTGAGATTCCAGCTCACTAATAATCCCTTGAACAACCTAACCACCCAACAGGAAAAAAACCCCAAATTCAAATCCAGAACAAAAACACAACTCAACCGAATCACACTCCTCAATAAAGCCTTAAAATCTTACCTTACGAAAATCACGGGACTGTGCAGAATCAAAAATCGGCCACACCTTATCGAAATCCTGAGAGATCGCAACATTAGCAACAGAGAACTAAACAAATAGAGACTTGTACTAAACAGAAAAACACACATAAAATGAAAATGAACATTCCTTTAGAAGTACAAGCTCGAAAGAAATGGAAAAACATACTTTGGCGGATTGAACAGGACCACGAAGAGATGAAAGGATGAAGTAGAGGAGCTGCTCGCCCAATTTAGGGTTTGAGTGACGGAAAAGTCCGACCCGAGGAGTACCGTTGGATGCTCCGAGTCCAATAATGTTGGGATCCAGACCTAGAAGCAAACAGTTGGTGTACATTGCGCTTTCTAGCTCTATCTCTCTTTCCTTCTCTCTGTCCATCGTCATCTAAATTTGGTCTCCCCCAATTCTCAATCTCTTCCCCTAGATTTCTCCTCTGGTTTGGTTTTTTGCGTTTCTGTTTTTCCAATTTCTTTATTTCGATTGAAAACTTTTTAAAAATGGAGGTCCCTGGAGAGTTCTTTATTGACGAGATGGACCAGATGGAATAAGTAGGAAATTGGGGAAGTTTTGTAATTTAAGAAAAGATTGAAATGCTTTGTTTGTGGCATAATTTTTGAAAATGGGGCCCTGGAGGGATAAAGCCATAAAGAAGTCACGTTTTGAAGAATTTGAAATGAAGAGAAGAGGGGAAAGAGACTAACGTGCGCAGTTAC
>CATIWJ010011703.1:0-15847 GCA_949640765.1 Croton laevigatus | reverse complement strand
AGGTGATTGACATAGATATGTGATTCTTTTTTCTTTTGAAAAGGCCAGGACAGGAAGAAGCTTGATTTTAAAAAACAGTTGCAAAAGACCCACTGGCTTACCACAGATATAAGTGAAGTTTTGATATAAATAATCTATTAAATTTTTTTTTTAAAAATAATTTTTAAAATAAACACTTTTCATTATAAACATATTATAAACAAATCGAATATAACATTTTAAGAGTGAAAAATATAAAACTAAAAATATAATTATGTTAAAAAGTTATTTATAGACTAAAAAAAATTGGGTTTTTTTTTTTTTAATATTATCCTGAAATAGAACTCCTAGCCTTTTTTTTTTTTGTGTCGATGATTCGTAGTTTATTGAATAGTATTTTCAACGTTAAGCTGCCAATTTCAGTTTACTTGATAACAATTTTTATTTTCTGAACAAACAGTCTATATAGCAATAACAACAGAACTTCTACAGAAATAATAATACAAGTGAACTGGCATATATCAATTATAAAGAAAGCGATTTTTCATTATTTGTCAAACCAAATGAATAAAAGTATGATAAAAGATATTATATTACAATTGATATACTGAATTTGTCGTTTAACAGAAATGTATGATAACAATAATATAAAGATATTGGTCTTATCAATTTCAACCCTCCCCATATAATTTCAAACAAAAAGGTTAAATCAAGTCTACAATGACAAAGCTCAATTCCAGATTCTGCACGCAAACGAGAAAGGTTATGCAAGGATGAGCAGTTCCACTTTGGGTCGGTTCCTATTAGTAACCGGAAGTAGAATCAAAACCATTTTGGCGGTTGTTTGAAATTTAGAACCGAAACCAGAACTAGACCCATTTCGCAGTTCCAGTTCCGATTTGATTCTCATTTTTCAGTTCCAATTCTAGATCTGGTTCGAGTAGAACCAAAATTATCCATATTCAAAAATTATCATTTTGAATAAAAATTAACTTGGGAAAAATAATAAAATTATAGCCATTTAAGTAATAATTTTATAAGAAAAGTACTTGAATTGTCAACAATATTAACAATTAAGTTCACAAGAGAGACGACACGACGACAAGGAGAGGCAAGGTAATTGAGTGGTTTAATTGAGAGAGAAGCTTGCATTCGAGGTTAGGGTTTGAGAATTGAGAGGTTATGTAATACGTGTTGTGTTATTCTTAGTGCTTTTAAGTTTCGATATTTGGAATTTTGTAAGCAAAACAACATAATTTAAGTAATACTCTTATAATTATATGCAGTTTTGGTTCTTATTCTCGGTTTCGGTTTTTGTGATGTTTCCAGCGCTAGTTCCAGGTTGGTTCCACATTGGAACCAGAACCAGAACCATATTTAAAAATATTCGGTTCTGGTTGTAGTTCGGTCCAAATCCAGATCCGGTTCCAAGTCCCCCACGACCCATTCACACCCCTAGAAGCTACACCTTCACCACTGATATGGAAGGGAGACTCAAAATCAAAAAATTGCTATTGTGCTCAGCAATACAGAATGCAAAAACATACCAGTTTGAGACAATTATTCAGGAGGATGAAATGGATGTTATATTGCCTTTTCGAAGATTACAGAGACACAGCGGAGGGTGAAATTTGTATCTAGAAATTGCTCATAGTTGAAAACAATAGGTACATAAAACAAACAAAAGGAAAGGAATGTACACAAATGCTGCCTCCTTTTCTTTACAATAATCCAACAACACAGCTTAGATGCAATCTGTTCTCCAAACCTCTCAAATGATGGCCTAGCAACATGCACCTGCCAAGTATATATTTGCGACATAAGTTAGTAGCGATGAAAAGCACTTTTTGACATGCATGAGGGCAAACTTATAATGCATAATAATCATTGATTACAAGTTTTCAGTATCAATTTATGAAGATACTAACCAGAAAAGCAGCTTCGCTAGGTAATCCCGAGAAGTGCCCATGCTGTTGCAATATTCATCATCTTTCTGACTTTCTGGATCTGTTACAACTGAATCATTGATGACATTCGAAGAATAATCATCTTTGAAAAATCTTCTTAATGTGCTCCGAACAAGCTGGTGAATAATATCTTCAACTTCTACAGACGACGGGCGAGATAATTCTAATACCTATTGGAAAAATCAAACAAAATCAAATCTATTGCTGTAAACTGAGAGCATAACTTTGATCAAGAAAGCATAAGCCATTACCATTTCAGGATCCAACGAACGCAGATACTCCAATAAATCATTCCTGCTCCCTCTGTTACATTCTATTTGCATGGTTTCATTCTTCAGCTCATTCAATTCCTGATCGATAGATGAATCATTCGTGTCAGAATATCAACCACATTTCAAATAAGTACAACAAATTCCTAGTGAAATCTCCAAGTGGGACAAATTCAAATAAATAATTGACCATCTGGGATAGTCAACTGCACCAACAAATATGAGATCCATACAGAGTACACAAAGAAGGTCCAATCCAACACTATTTACAGTAGAGTTTGATATCACATAATTTCCATTTCTTGACACACTACATAACAAGTATTTCTGAGTAACAGAAGGGTGACTGAAAGTTCCATCCGATTAATCCAGCAAATAAGAACCTTTCAAGATTTTTTAGCCATACAGGAAACATTGTCATAGAGAAATCGAACAGTTCTTACTATACTTGTCATGAAAAGGAAAGATGCATTAATGGTAAAGAAAGAAAAGAACCAGCCATAAAGTACATGTTAATTGATAGGCAATGGAAAGACTCTGAAAATTCGAATATGAAGAAGAAAATAAATGCAGGAAGATCCTAATTACTATAAGGCATATCCAAAAAAATACCAAGTGCATAGAGTAACATTTCAATTGATAGTCTAGCTTGTAGAAATCCAACAATCAGCTTCCAAAACCAAGAACAAGTAACAAAAAGTACATGCATATATTTTCAGAAATACATCATTATGCAATCCTATAAATGCAAGATTAAGTATTCACTTTGATAATCCCACAACATACCCAAAAAAAATGATGCCCAACTGACGAATTAAGGAATTAGGACAAACATCAAATTTAGTAATTTTAACAATAGTAATGCATTCCTCTGATTATATATCCCGCACCTTATTCAGAATAATAGCTATCCGGAAGCAAGGAAAAAGAAAAATCTCACCTGCTCCATACCAGATAACTCTGACTGCAACTTCTGAATATAATTTAAAGCCTCTGGTGACAGATCCCCAAAAACCTGAGGACTAACCTCTAATTCTTGAATACCAATCTCATCAACTCCATCACCCTTGTTTTCTTCAATCACTTCATTTGATTCCTCTTTCTGTATTTCACAACTTGATTTCTTCAAATTTTCCACAGAGATATCAAAATTCCTCATTAAGGATATTCTATACTCAGCATTCCACAACGTGTACCTAAAATCAAAGCAATATTCAATCAAAACCTACAGAAATCCACCAACCAAAATCCACGAATCAGAAAGGAAAGCATAATTTACCCCGTAATTATGGCCGACATGATGAGACGATCGAGAGGATTCCTGGAAACCCTAATAGTAACAGAGAATTGATCAGATGGGAGCAAACCAAGCATTGTTGAGATAGTCTGCTTCATAGAATCCTTAGCAGAATCAGAAACTCCTTTGGAGATAACGGAAGTATCAAGAGGCTCAATTCGTTTAAGCATATTAACGATTACAGTGAAACCGCGGTCAAAACTAGACTTACGAGTTGAAACGAAGTCATCGGAGACCCCTCCGCCGCTACTGAGGCAACTAACGGTGGCGGCTGCGGCGGAAGAAGAACGGCGCTGGAAGAAGAAGAAGTGGCGGTAGAATTGAATAGGAGGAGGAGGTTTTGGTTGAGGTTTAAAAGAAAAATCAGATAAACGAGAGAGAATGGAAGCTCGAGCTATGGTCGCCATGTACAATACAAAGGCTCCAGCTCTATCTCTGTCTCTCTATCTCTGGACTCTGCGTTTTGTCGACATGGAACAGAGGATCTTTCTATTACCACAACTCTTCTTAGTTTTAGCTTTTAACTACGTTTATGTTTTTTTTTTTTTTAATAATTTTAATTTGTTTTTGCTGGAGAAAAATGGACGTGGAAGTCGTACTTATTACCAATTTGCCATTCCAAAGTTGTAAGCAGTTAACTCGGTTTCGCCGGTAACTGCTCATGGCGGTATATAAAATTGAATAATAAATGTATATAAAATTTTTTTTATAAATTCTTTATAAATTCAGATACTTCATCGGCACATAAAAAATTTGGTGGTTTCTAACAAATTTCACATAAATATAAAGTAAACTTTTTAAATAAAATTCAATAAATACACTTGAAAAATGTTACCACTGTTGGCTGGTAATTTTCAGTGAGTTTTACTGGTTTATACATTTATTTAAATAAAAGACAATAAATATAAAAAAAATTAAAATTGCCAAAATAAAATTCACCAAGTACATAGAAAAATAGTTTCATATACCAATTGATGATTTTTGGAGGTCTCTCCTCCACTGACAACAGACGATGACGAAGTTGACAGCACTAGGTTCATCGAAATATCAGCTTCCAGCCAGTGGGATGTGTTGGTGATACTGGCAGAAGACATTGGCGGCGGCGACTTGAAGTGG
Organism: Croton laevigatus; assembly: GCA_949640765.1. Taxonomy (NCBI): domain Eukaryota; kingdom Viridiplantae; phylum Streptophyta; class Magnoliopsida; order Malpighiales; family Euphorbiaceae; genus Croton; species Croton laevigatus. Next base: position 11,219 of record CATIWJ010011703.1, on the reverse strand, counting down.
CTGCGAAAATAAATCTTCACACCCTCTCTTTCTCCACTCATGTCTATTTGTTTCTTTATTATTAAATAATAATAATAAATGTAAAAGCATAAGAAAAGTGTTATTTCTCTGTATTGAAACTCATGTGCTATTTTGTAAAATTTAAAATACAAAGTGTGCTATTATTTATTATTTACCGCACCAAATTGATGTTTACAGTGTAGAACTGTAAATAACAGGAATCGAACTTGATACATTTATGTCTTATCATCTTCGTGAAAGGTAGAATGATCTCAAATTTAATGGGTTTTATTAATTGATATCAAACATATGAAGATTTATACTTAAAATTTATAGTTTGTATTTTTTTTTTAAACCAATGGTATAATTTAAAGCTACACTAGCTTTTTGTTTTTTGCTCATTTAGAAGTTTTCATGAATTTGATAAACTTGCTATGAGTAAAATTTTTAATAAATACCAAGAATTTTTTAGAAAATTATTGGATAAGAATAGATATGGAGAATTACATTCATGACATTATATATTTTATGCTAATTTGCTCTTAAATCTCTTAAATTATTCAAATACATTTAAGGTCTCTAAATTTGTAGATCATCGAATCATTCATATCTTGATAATAATAAAATAATTAAAATTTATAAGTTTTATATTATTAAGAATTCAGGTAATATATATATGTATATATACACACACATAACCAATTTATGCAGTTAACTGAAACAAGTTCGCAGATCTTGCTCAAACCTAATTCGTGACATAATATAATTTTCTTATCAAAATCCATATAAACACTGAACAATTTAAATGGATTTAGTCGGACTAATAGAAATTTATTGCATTATCATCTTGTTTTTCAAAACAGATAGGGATATATTTTAGTAGTAGTAAGGGATCCAACCCAGGTGCTAGACCTATTTTAGTAGCAGTGAGGGATCCAACCCAGGGGCTAGACCGGTAAGGGGAGCTTTCAAGTTACCGGGGCTGCCCCTTGCCCTCAAGTTTCATTATCATGTTGGATACAATTTTCTTTCAACACCCACTGTACTTTGTGAGGTTTTTATAATATTTCTTTTGGGTAAAGTTTGAAAAGTGATAATTAAATTATATGAAAACCCAAACCCATCATTTGCACAAAATTAAAGAAAGGGGCAAGAGTTTTATATGTCGAGATGATACCAAAAATAACAAATCAAAATAGCCCTTAGATGCCAACAAACAAAAAGAAAAGTTAAAAATATAGTATTAAATAGTCCTGAATTACAGATAAATAAAATAAAGAAAATTGGAATTGTATAAACAAAAAAGGCTATTTTTGGCATAAGAATAATACAAAGAGGCTGGACCAAATGTGGGTCCGCAAAGAATCTGAATTGAACCAACATGCATGGCTGTTATTCCTCCAAAATATATTTAGCACCACATAAATTAAATTTTCAAAAAAAAAAAAAAAAAATTCTGACTTTTGGTTTCATCTTGGTTTAAATTCTACCACACCACTAATAATATCTATATCTATTATTATTATTATTATTCCGGCAGTGCACGAATTTTCTTTTTTATAAATTTCATATTTGAAAACTAATTTATATAGATATAGTTTTTTTAATATCTCATTGAATTTTTCTTTTACCATTATAATATAAATATTTTAATTTATTGCAATAAATGAAAATAGGTATCCATAAAATAATCTATTAAAATACAATAAATGTAAAATTATAATATAATAGGGAATTAACAAATTTTTGTAACAAAATAAAATATTCTAGTAAGAGGTCAAAATTATTTTCAAAATATTTACTAAAATTTTGACTAAAATAGATCAATTGGAAAAACATGATCTACATAATTGACATCATACTTTAATTTTTTACCAAAATTCTAATATAAAAAACTCACATCACATATAATATGATTAAATTATAATGTAATAAAAAAAATAAACATAAAAAATTAATGATATGTTATTAATTTTTTAGTTGTTCACATTATAATTAAATAGAATACATGTCGATGCAGTTTAAAACTTTAATACTAGTTTAATTATAATAAAGTTAAAGCAACAACTATTTAAAATATAAAAATTTTAGCATATTTTAATTTTATATAAAAAACACAAATTATTATATTTATAACTATTTTAAATTTTTTAAAATTAAAGACTAATTTAATATTTTTTATAATATTAAAATTACCCTTAAATTTTACGTTTTTAATAAATTTCATTTTCTTTATACCTCTTATATATATATATATATATACTTTAAAAAATTGACACAATGATTATGTTTAGCTTCATAATATTTCCAAATATGATAATCTCCGATTGCGGGTTTCAAAATCATTAAGGAAGGCACGTTTTTCCAACCAATGAACAAAGTACAGAAACTTAGGGAAGGCACGTTTTTCCAACCAACGAACACAGTACAGAAACTTGTAGAAATGATTGAAACTCTGAAACTTGTACAAATGATTGAAACACTGTATTAAGCACCCACAAAACAGGTTAAAAAAAAATCAAAACTTAATTTTTGGGACCGAAGTGAAAAATCGAACAACAACTGAACTGATTTTGTCAGTTCGGTTTTAATTCAGTTTGGTTCGGTTTTAAACCGAAATTTGCCATCGTTGACTTCAGTTCTAAATTGGACTGTTAATCAACCGACAAAACTAACGAATCGGTTGCACCGTTTCTACTTCTACTGTAGGTATTACAAGATTGTGGAAACAAATCATATTTTTTTCATTGTAAACAGAAAAAATAGGAGTCCAAAATTACACTTAAAAACATAATTAGAAACTAGAACTGCACAAAACAAAAATTTGTTTAGGAGATCAAAGAAACACAAATCATAATAGCTTTACACAAATCATAATAGCTTTACATTCTTCGCTCGTCCATCTCAAAACAAAAAATTGATCAAATAAAAGGAAACTTTCACTAAATTTTCACTAAATTCTTCCCAAAGACTTACACCATTATAGCTCAACATTCATCTAATTTTTAAAAGCTAACCTGGAGACAGAGTAGGCTGGCGGTGAAGGAGTAGACATTATCATCTTCTTGCTTATTTCACCTAGACAGGTCCCGATAATAACAAGACACAATAGCTGTTAAGGCTTCAACGGAATGATTGGACGTCACGGCCTTTGGCTGGAACCCACAGCTTTGTTGGCGGGTGAGGAATGGTTCTAATTTTTTATTTTAAAAAGTGACGGTGGTGGTGGTGAAATCTCCAGTTGCAATACAATGGAGAAGAGAAGACGATGAAGAAGAAGAGGAGAAGAAAGGTTGGCCGACGTTAGTGAAGGGAGTAGCAGGGTTAGGTTGAAGGAGAGAAGATGAAGAAGAAGAGAAGAAAGGAGGTAGAGAGAAGAAGATAAGAGAATTTGAGGTTACACACACACACACACACTCTCTAGTTTGGTTCTCATACTATAATGGTTTTTACAATTTCGGAACCGCCAACCGAACCAAATCATTCGATCAACCGATTTTTGGATCAGTTCGATTTCGGTTCAATTTTTGGTTTTTAATTTTTCACGCTCACCCCCTAATCTGGTCTAGCTTTTTGCATTCAAGGCGGCCATGGAGGTTGAAGGAGATGAATATTGTTTAATTTCATATCAATCTTTAGTTTTTTGTAAACTTTTATAAATGACTTAATTTTATATTTAGTAAATTGACTGATTTCTTTTTAAATTAATAAAGTTATCAATTTTTAACGAAAAATTGACGGAATGATCAAATTGTCTAAAAGAAGTAAAATGGAGGGATAAAATCATTCATTTTAAAAAACATGGAAAGAGTTTTGTTATTTTTCTGTAAAATTGAAGGAGGAAACCTAAAATCTATTTAATGAGTAATAGTGATTATTACTTTCGTATAAATGGTTAGAAACCGTTAATCACATATTATACGGAATTAATTTAAGTATTAGAAATTACAGATAAAAAAAATAAAATAAATTGAAATAATCATATGGCGTACCATACCACAAGCTTAGTGAGGACACTATCAAGATCGAAAGACTCCTGGATTATGGGACCTTGCAAACACTTGCAAAGCATAGGCTAGACAAGAAAAGGTACGGTAAACTTCATAGCTCCAACCGGGTTTTAATGCCCTTTTTTTAGGTTGGGTTGCTAAATACGGGATCCTAGTAGTAGGCTGGACCAACATCCAGCCGAGAGAGTGCATCCTTTAGAAGCAACAATCTTAACCGGAGGAAAAGAAAAATTATGCTGAAACCTATATAAATAGTCTCCTTAAGACATAATTTGTATGTAGTTGACAATTAGCTCCCAGGATAGAAAAGCAGTAAGAGCAAACTAAACCTTGTGCAAAATAATATACCAAACAATTTTTCTTGCATTTCTTTGTCGAAGAACTAAGTAAAAAACATGAAATATAATGGCTATTAATTCTCCATTAAAGAGGGAATTAATATTAAAATTGATTAAATAGGGGTAGGCAGATTAATACTGTGATTAAAATAGGTCAAGCCTGCATTGGAAGGTTCAAGACCTAGGATTTGTACTCCTGTATGCACAAGAGAGAGCCTCTATACTTATAATTTTACAATCATAGAAAATGTCCATCTTTATAAACCATCACACCACCTCATAAACTAACGATGTGAGATTGACCTCTCAATTTATTTCATCCATTTGTCTAACAATTTTTTATACTAAGATCACTATAAGCTTCAATTTCTCATTTACCTTTAATCTATTTTGAGCGTATAATATATATCTCATGTTATTCAAATCGCATATTTCCTGATAAATTATCACGCTCAAAGTTAACTAAAAATCACTTCCTCAACATAAATATAACCTATTTCTATGAAACTTGAAAATAATTTCAACCAAATAAAGTTTTTTTAATAAAACATTTCAATTAATTAATTTTTCTTGTTAATATTATAAAAAATATAACTGATATTAGTGAATTAAATAACTAATTATGTATATAATTAATTAAAATTTTAAAAAATTATTAAAGCTTAAATAATGAATACTCAACAGTGTAAGTAAAAAATTGCTAGTATAAATAAAGGGCATTTCAAACTCTTTAGCATAATTTAACGATAAATTGATGAAAATTGGATAGAAACCAAACCATGCAGAAATATTATATCAACCCATTAATATTTCATTGGACATTCTCAAATGGATACAACATATCTGCAATTTCAGCATACAAATAAATTAAATGAAATAAATTATTATTGCCAGCTAGAACCCAAAAAAAAAAAAAAAAATCAATAATGCTTTTCTTATATTCTGTAATTAAACAAGCATTCTATTTCCCATGATCTTTTTGTTTTCTAGGCGCATCAAGCAAATGCATCCAACAAAAAAACACAGAAAATTCTGCACTACTAAACAAATGGGAAACAAGAACATGTACATGGATAGAGGCATCATGTCATCTTCTCTTTCACTGCAACTTCATGGTACCATGATTTCCAGGCCTCTGTATAATGACCGAAAAGGTCGCTAAGTGCTGCCAATTGCCAAACCATTCACAAAATAAAATCATATCAGTTCAACTGTTTCAACAAAATGTTACTGAAAAAGGAAGTTTTGCTATGAAAAAATCTACCTTTATTGTGATATTGAGGATAATAAGATGAAGCTAGGCTTTCCAAGTCCTGAATCCGGCTAGCAATTTTTCTTCCTGAACCACTTGCTGCTTGTGTACCCGCGGGACTAAAAGGACCAAATTCAAAACCTTTGGAACTACTTTTAGTATGCAGCTTCAATTTGTCACTATCATTTTCCAAATCCTTGCATCTAATGATCACAGGAGCATTGTCCTTATTTGAATTTGAATTCCAGTCAATTAAAGAATCTGTTTTGTTTCTCTTTATATTGTAGTTTGTGATCTCAGTACCAAACACCCTTTTCTTCGGCTCTTTCATATCCAAACTCGCAGTTCCTTTGTTTCCTCTCCAACCTAACCACCTAAAGGCTGGTTTCCTACTATCTGGGTGATGTGTCTGCAAACATCATAAGTTTAGTATTTAGCAAGTGAAACCATCGGAACATCCTGTTCTATTCCCTCAAGAAGTGCTTTTTCTTAATGTTTTACGCTTACCTTCTCTATCAGATTCATGGAAGAAAAAACGTTTGCTATATCATATAGTCTTCTAACTTTGGCTGCACAATAATGTGGTAGCAAAAGTCAGTCATTCTTGTTCAATTTGAATCTATAAAAGGGTGTTATTTAGCGATAGTTACTTCGCATAACTTTGGAATCGTGACCAGCTCCTAGCAATGACAATGCAGCATTATCAAGTGTTATCATTCGTATCTGTAGCAAAGTAATAACATGTTTCAGCAACAAAAGTAAAATGGGGAGGGATGAAAAGGAGAAGGCTAAATAACCAGTTCAAACAGAAGAACTAAATCAGGAAAAGTATAAAAGGTGGAAAATCGCACTGACATCAGTGCAAAGGAAAAGCTTGACAAAATTCTGTGTAAGAAGCCATAGTGATTTCTCCCTCTTGGTCTCTGCATATACAAACAATCAAAAGTAAGCTCATCTAAGCACTTAAAATGTGTAACCTTTCGCTATTCAAATATCAAGATGGAACTCATACATAAAGTTGTTAACCACAAAGTAAATGATGTAGCAATCAAAATAAAATTGCACGACAAAGGAAAAACAATTACCAGATTTTGATGTAGCTGAAGAATTGTCTTGCCCATCAGTTCTTGAACTAGAAGATCCTTCATTTTCATTATCTTTGCCAACCTAATTTGGAACATTTGAAGAACTCAAATATCTAGAAATGTCCTACATATCCTTCATAGAGTTGGTGTGTTGAAGAAAGAAACTTAAGGAAAGAACAATATAGGCACATTCTGTTCTGCTTTCAGAAGATAATTCAGGAACAAGATATAAGGTATATCCATATATAATAATTTTAACCAAATAAGCACATTAATGAAAAAGATTCATTAAATTTCAATAGTGGGATTTGCTGTCCGAACCAAAATTCGTATACCGTCAAGAATCAATAAGCCCTCAGATGTCAGACGATATATTAATACTCATTTTGAAGTAAATGCATGGTAAATAGGTTGGAATTCTGTTATACCTTTTCTAAGCTGTGGGGGCCGAAAGCACTGAAATTTTCCCTCAAACCCTCTTGCTGCAATAAGATACCATATTTTGTGGTGTTGAGATCTTCTGGTCTTAACATATTTAAATGTAAAGCTAAAACAGAATGATCATATGTACCTTGAGATCGTCCAAAGCTTGAGGAATTGCTTCAAAACCTTTCCACGAGTATTGATTCTTTTGTTTTCTTGCAACAACCTATATAATTCCATACATCTTTCCAAAATTATTTATTTTTTTTACCAAAGAAAAAAGAGAGGAAAACAAACCTATTAAGAATCTCACCCACCCCAACACTCTCCAATATATTGACTACATCGTAAATGCGGCGCCGTTCAACTCCTGCAAACACAAATGGGTACAAATAATCAATTATATGCTCCAATCAGAAACCCTAAGTCACTTGTTTGACAGCTGATAAAACGGCCAGAAAGAAATCAATTAAATCCATATTTTCTACAACGTATGAAAATTGAAAAATGGAAATGCTACAACTTTTGGCTGAGTTAATAAAAGTTACCCAATCTGGTGGCTGCATCATCTAGTCCAATCGAGTCCACGTCATCCCTGTTATATAATCTCAAGAAACTAACCAAAACAAAGAAAGGGAAGAACCCCGACTACAACAATCAGGCTCTAATCTTTAACAAAAACTAAATGTTCCAGCAAAAAAAAAGGGGTGAAGAGATGAAGAAATGTAAAGAGATGAAGAAAAGTATCTACTTGGTGCACAGAACTCCTAGAGATTTGTCTTTGCGGCAGTAAAATTGTCTCCCAGTTGGATCAGATTCTTGAGAAACAAACGACGACATTTCCCCACTTAAACCAGTACCAGCTACAATACAAAGAGTAATCTAAGAAATCTGGTTTCCTTGAATGGTTTTGGTGTCTTGGGGGTAGGACTGAAGAGAAGGGAGACCGTTAAAAAAAGGGGAGGGAGTATGTGATTCAATGGCGGGTTTGCAAATTCAAAACCGGATTCGGATTGACTTCTCCCAGTTTTCGTTTTGGATCGCGGGTATTCAAATTGAGATCTGCAGCGCGGTTATTTTGGTATTACGAATTTACCCTCCTTTAGTTAACCATACACTACTCCAAATACGGAATATAAACGACACAACTCAAGCTCAGCTGGTTTACTTTTCAAGCCAAACTCGAATGAATTTTTATTGAATAGAAACTTGATAAGTTCATGAGCTGATCGTTTTCTCTAAAATCCTAAATAGGAGGGAGAAAGAGATTATAAGTGCATAATTAGATAAAAATTGTTATATTAGCATTAATTAATCATTATATTTCGGGGGTGGAGTTGATGTAGTGGAAATGGCATTTGCGTGGTCAAATGATTTAGGATTGAAGTCCCCATGGCAACAATTTCCTCTCACTCCTTGGATGACTATGCAAATATGTATGTCAAAAAAAAAAATAAAATAAAAAAATAAGTCATTATATTACTATTTGGTAAGGATACATCTCTATGCGGCCCAAGTTGGTGACAATGTAATTATAATGACAGTTTTGGAATTTAATGTGAGATGAAAGACATAAGAAATGTAAGTTTTAATGAGAATGTGTTTGGGACAGCAGAAGTGTTAAGACATTTGCTCTCGTGTCCTAACAGACTGAGTTCGAATCCCCTATCCACACTCGGGTGCATGAATTTATAATTAAAAAGAAAAAGTTTTAATGAGAATTCTATTGGGAATTTGTAATGTATTGATACATAAGGATACGATCGAAGTTTGCGTAGGAGGTTTTGAATGGGTGATTTAATTTTTGGAAGGGCTCCTTTCATGATTTTAAGCTTATTCACTTCGTTGAAGAATCGCTCCACAATTTGAATTATGATTAGAATATTTTCGGTTATACATGCTTGAGAAAGAGTTGTTGATATATAATGTTAGTATATATATATATATGTTTGTATTAATAGATCTATCCTTTGCAATTAAATTTTTTGATTAAATTAGTGCCATATATTAGTTTACTAAAATGAATATGTGTAGCTAATACTGAATAACTATTAAAGAAATTGAAGATTTTGAATTAATTGTTGGCTAATTTAGTTGAATGTTTTATTGTTTTGTTGTAGCTAGAATAATTTACATATGCCCAAGGGGAAAAAAGACAAGTAAATAATTGAAAAAAAAGAAAAAATCTGTTATGTGTGCCTTTTACTTCTGTTATTTGTGCCTTTATTCTTAGAAATTGTAATATTTTGGCACATAATTTGGCTAGAGATGCATTTGATTTGGGATTTGCACGTAATAATTTTGCATAAATAGAATTTCTACTTGGTGCTAATTAATAATAATTCTATCTACGTTAAAAAAAATGAAAAAAAAAATCTAATAACGTGGACAGTATATGGACAATAAATAATTTTCTGTCCAAAATGCGGTTTCGTGGCTTGATTGGGGAAAAAATTATAGTAATATTCTCAGGAAGCAGCCTTAGTAGAATAGATATGCACCTCCAAAGTATGCAAAATAATCTTTTTCAATATCTCAATAATCAATATATATTGATTTCATTTCATTCAAAATATATATATATAAGAACAAAAGTCAGCAGCTGGTTCTACTCGCAACGCTAGTTGATTTCAGTCGATTGTATATATTAATGTGTGGAATCATTGGCGATATAACAAGATGAAAGTAGGCTAAAATCATTTTTTACCTTCTGTATTATTATGCTTTAGTACTTTTAGCCCCGTAAGTATATTAGTGGGTACTTTTAGCCTCTGTACTGATAAGGCTATGAGTTATTTTGTATTTTTAAATTGTGTAAATAGCTGTAGTTGCTAGCTGTATATCTTATCCCTTGTAACTAACTGTTTTGTAAAGCTATTTAACGCAACATAATACAACACAGAAAAACATATTTTGAATTCCCAAAACCAATTGGTTTCTTTATGGTATCAGAGCCACGCTAGGGCTCCTGTTTTCTTCCTCTATCTTCTCTTTTGTTTTTCGTTTCTGCAGAAACGATAATGAATACGGAAACGCAATTGATGACAAATACTTCTTCTTCTCTTCCTGCCTCCAACGATTCTTCATCTGTTTCTTATTCAATTCCAAATATCACACAATTTCTTACAATCAAACTCACGTCCTCCAGTTATCTGTTGTGGGAAGCGCAGATATTACCTCTTCTCCATGGATACAAACTTGCAGGTCATGTGAATGGATCATCACTAGCTCCTCCTCAGACTCTTTCAACTGGAGAACCGAACTCACGCTATAACTATTAGTTTTGTCAAGACCAAATCGTGCGGAGTTGGATTAATGCTTCTGTGTCGCCTTCTATATTACACCAGATTGTGCGTTGCAAGACAGCGCAAGAAGCCTGGGATAAATTATCTAATATTTATTCCAAGGGTACAAAAATACAGATTCAGCAGCTGAGGAAACAATTTAAACATTTATCACACAAATCTAATTCTATTGATGCTTACATGGAGAAAGCAAGATCTATCTCTGATCAATTGAGTGCTTTTGAAAGCCCAATTTTTGATGATTCATTAGTGTGTGATGTTTTGGTGGGACTGGGAGTGGAATACCGTCCCTTTATTCGCACGTTGGAGGCTCGAAACTCATCAATCGGTTTCGATGAACTTTATGCCCTTCTCTTGAGTGAAGAGGCACAATTCAAGTTTGATAATCTGTCTATATCTGCTGCCATTCCACCTACAGCAAACTATGTCTCCGGTCGTGGTTCAGGTGGGCATTGGCGTCGTAATGGTGGTCGAAGTGGAAGAGGCCGAGGTGGCAGTGGTTCTGGTTATACTAGACAGAATCAAAACAACCGAAGTGGATCCTCAACTAGGCACAACACTGCTGTAACGTGTTACAACTGTAATGGCAGCGGGCATTACAGTCGTCAATGCCCATCTCCAAGACCTTCTCCTCAAGCTAATGCTGTCCGTGTTGGTTCAGAGGCTTCTCAAGTATGGACTGTCAATTCCGGTGCTAATTATCATCTTGCAGCTGATCGGGACAACATTAATCATCCTACTCCTGTGCTAGACAACACCACTCTTACAATAGTTGACGGTAAATCCCTTCCAATTCTTTCTCGTGG